>CM060269.1:16269946-16392446 GCA_030684275.1 Acipenser oxyrinchus oxyrinchus | reverse complement strand
AAACTCTACTGTTAAACGGAAATCCCCTTATGTCAGCAAGTCTTTAATGTCTGCAAAAGTCACGGCCAGTGTGTTGCACTGCAATTCCCGTCTGTTTTTAGCAGGGTTTAGGACCCAACTCTATGGCAGGCATGCATTCAGTGCGCGAGGCACAGCCTTGCACCTACATACGCATATAAATAATAAACAACGAGAAGATTGATTTATAATGTTATTTTCATCCATAACATTTAACACACAATCGTAAAAACTAACACTGGAAATCAAGAATGCAACGTTGGGGTGATAACTCAGATCATATACTGTTCAAATATGAAATTATATAAAAGTCCTTATTAAAGGTGCGTTATTACAACCACTCGGCTTTGAGTTTATTGAAAATAATAAAATAACACAAAAAAGGAAAAACTGTGTAATAATAAAAGCACATCCAAAAACAGAGCACTTCCCTCCAAAACTCACAAGCTTGGCACGTGCACTGGTGTATAACCGGCCCATGTTTGTGAAGTTATTATAATGTGTGCTTTTGTTTGTTTGTTTTAAACTTTACCAAGATGCCCTGCTTTCTATTTCAAATTCCCTTCTCCGCTGTTTGCTTGGGTTTGTTCGCGGGAGCGAGCACGCACGCGTGCACTCCCCTATTCCCTGTCTGTAAAAAAAAAAAAAGGTCAAAGAATGCGCGCTCCCGCGCTCCAGACAGCGGGCCCGGGCAATCAGGCGCGAGACGGTGCGCGAAACCAGGCCGGCCACGTAGCGCTGCAGCCGACAGGAGAGAGAAAGACAGCGGAGTTAAATAGAATAAAACAACAACACGGAGAGAGATTCAAGTAAACATACAGATAATAAAACAGCGAGGGTTTCTGAAATAAGCTTATTGCGCATTCTTTTCCCTTGAACAACACAGTCTGTAAGTGTCAGAGAATGGGGAGAGAGGGCGCTCTTGCCGGGTTTGCCGTGGGTGAGTAAGCTACAAGTTTAGTTATTTTTAAATTTACGAAAATGGCTAAAAAAAAATACAGATGGAGGTGCCAGCGGTTTCTCCTACAAAGGTGTTAATGCGAGTCATTCTCAATTAGAGATCTGGAGACTTGAGTCTTTTTTTGTTTGTAAAATATTATTATTATTATTATTATTATTATTATTATTATTATTATTATTATTATTATTATTATTAAATGAGATTTTCTGTAAGATTAAAACCAATCTAAATAGTCCTGAAATAAGAAGTTCTCTCTGTGTCGTGGAACTGGATAGCTCTTAATAACAGCAGTCTGGTTGCTTCGGGGAAATATAAAAAGTGAAAGTCCACATTGATGAACTGGTGGGAAAAAATGAAAATTCCCCAAAGCACGTAGAATTATGTAGTGTATTATTAGTTATTAAAATGACATTAAACAAATAAAAAAAAGGAAGCTGGTGGCCATCGAGTTGTGCAGTGCTGCTTGCATGTGTACTGTAGTACATTTGAATAATATACAACTATTTCTGCATTTTCATTCCCATAGTTAGAACGGCCTGCATTAGCTTTTGTAACCCTTTCTCTGCGTCGACATTCCTGTCATCCGCCTTTGCCAGCAGTAGGGTGGTTTGCTGTAGTATAATGTGTGGCTGTATTGCCCCGTACGCAGTGGCATTGTACATTTATTTAGTGTATTGATTCTCAATTAAAAGCCGATTAGGTTTGTTTTAGGCCTCGTTTTCTTCCCCAGACTGGACCAGTGAACGCTGCAAGGGTGGATTGTAAATGCCCAGTGACGGCTGCTACACAGGGCGCTAGGCCACACAGTAGCCGTTTCTAAACCGTGCAATGTATAAAAACACAAGGATTTTATTCCGCGTTCTTTTCGGCTCGAGTGTGTGTGATTTGATCCGGGATAAGGAATGACTGCCTTAATTCACTTGCAGGGGTCTTGTTTGTGTTTGCCAGTGTGCAGCACTGTGTGCAATTCTGTTAATGGCAATGCCTCTTTCTCTCGCCGCCCGCAGATTCCCTTGTTAGCCCGGGCTAGTGGTTGTGCTGTACAGAAAAATAAGTAGGTTAGCCTGCACCTTTTGGGGTAGATAACGCACTTCAGAATTTGGGAGGAGAACGAGCAGAACGTATACTTTAGCTTGGGATCCTCTGCATAAAAGTGGATTTTGCACCGTTTGTTTACAGATTAATTTAAGCTAATGTGTGTGTGTGTGTTTGTGCGCAGCCTTTAGATACATAAGGCTGGACTTGAGGTTTTACATTTCAAGCTAGGCCTCGGCGATTACTTCTCTAAAACTGGGGTTTAGTTATTTTGTGCTTTACGCAAAGGGCTGTATTAAACGCATTTTCACACAATCTGCGTTTAATTGTTTGTTGTTGTTTTTTTTTTTGCATGGTCTGTTCTATTCGTGTTGTGGTAATGCAAGTTGGAGCACTTCGAAAATTCGTGCGCAGTTTGTGGAATTGATGGAAGGAGGCAATTCTGTTTCTCCTGTTGTTGTAAAATCCAATCAGAGGTCTTATTAAAATGTGTTGGTTAAATGTACAGCAATAAACCATGAGTCTCCTGTACAGTTATATTTGTTGACAACAATACTCCTTGGCACCTCTTTGCAAAGTGTATGGTGTTTGACAGCCCTGTGATATTATCACATGTGGTTTAACTGCAAGCTTCTTGTTATCTTATAGAAAAAATAAAACATGCTTTTCTTAGTGTTTTTTATTTTTTATTTTTATTGACTGACTGCACAGGTATTGGGTAAAAAGTAGCAGTACACAGTACTGTGAAAGGTTGGTGAACCAAAGGTTGGTGAACCAAATTCATATCAATTGGCTACACAGTGAATTAGACGGTTGCTCCAGATTTGAACTACAATAATTGGTTCCCGGGCCTTTCAGTCCCACTTGTGCACAATGTATACCTAACCACTATAGCAACCTGCTGCTGAAAAAAAATGTACCTGGTTTTTGTTTTGTTTTGCTTTTTTTATGATTTGTAGAATGGTGTCATGTTTTATTGTTGTTTACTTGACTTAATGTGTTACAGTTTTATGAATGTTTCAGGTTTTATGGCTAAAGTGCTCTATATACGTTTTAAGTGCATTTAATATAGTCCCCAGGCTTGATGCAGTGGTCCTGTTACTCGCACCCTACACTGAAGTCAGTGCTGGGGAGTGCTGAGCAGGTCCTGTTACTCGCACCCTACACTGAAGTCAGTGCTGGGGAGTGCTGACACCTGTCTGTCAGGAAGAATAGCTGGTCCCAGGGGAGACACCCAGATACTTTACCCTAGTGACTGAACACCAGAGTTTCCTGCAATGGCATACACATACAGATAGTACATTTAGACTAGTTATTTGGTCATTTGTCATTATTATTATTATTATTATTATTATTATTATTATTATTATTATTATTATTATTATTATTATTATTTTAAGCAAATGATTTAAAAAAAAATCAACTAAACTATTGCTTGTAGCATAATGGGATTTGGTGTGTGAGATTTTCAAATACAAAAAAATAATAATAAAACCAATTAAATTCAATGACAGATATGTTTGTGTAGGCTTTTTGTTTCTTGTTTGTTTCAAAGCAAAATGTCCTCCGATACCCTACACATAGTCTGTGTGATATTCAGCAGCAAGGACTTTATTATACCTTTCAATCATGTCTTGCTGAAATCTATTTATTTATATAACGTTAACCTATCCAAAAAAAAATCAGATTTTTCAAACAGGTTAAAGTATTTAAGACATGATCTGTAACTTCAAGACGATCAGTCAGAATTACAAGATCAAACTATATAAGAAAGTAGACATACATTGCATTCCCTGACTTCTTCAATACACTTTAGTGTGCTTGACTTGGCTTCTTTTGGTATTACCTGTTTTATTCAAGTTTTATAAAAGTTTATTCAAGTGCAAACGTTAAGCTGTATCCAGTGTCTCTTCTGGACGGGGTTTGTGTGAAACCTGCCTCCCTTCCTTTGTTAGTATACCCGTCTCCTTGGAGTCCCCTCTCTGTGGTTGGTGTGAAATTGAAGTTCCTGGCAGGGTGCGCGCACTAAGCTCAGGACTCTGCAAGATATCTAATCAATTTTATAATTAAGCATGTGTTGAAATGCAAATTGCTGAAAGTTTACTGTATGACAGCACCAGGTGTATGAATAGATGTGTTACAGAACATCCCTGATATACCGAGTGCCAGTGGTTCAGTAGTGTGGTTTCTTGAGAGTGAATCTGGCTTGGCTGTCCATTGTAATTCAGGGAAGTAGTTTGCGCCTCTTGAACACATCTCAGGGATGGAAACAAGGCTCTCACTGCAGAGCAGTTGAATCCATTCTCTGTTTTACTACGAGTGTAATAAGAATGTGCTTGTTGCCTATACTGTGGGGCTAATTAAGGTCGTACTATAGTCTCCGGCTAAGAGAACACCCCCTCGGCAAGCAAGCAAAGTGTTCTCTTAGCCGAAGTGTTCTCTAAGACAGAGCTGACCACAGACACAATATGAATCAATCAGTAAATAAATATGTATTACTTATCAAGACTCACATGCATCAACATATGAAATTAACAGAATATGTAAGAGAAAAGCAGTAGGTTACTTGGTTAATAAACTATAATAATAAAGTAACAGACAAACCAATGTTAATAAACTAACTGTCAAGCTAAATTAACACAGCAACGACACAGTTTAGATTAATTATACATACATGTACAGGAGCAACATTCAAGACATGCACATTATTTAACAGAATGGTGAAGCAACTCACCAGAACGGCAAACACCAAATTGCTGGGAGACTTGTGTCATTCAGGTTCTTTTTCAATTTTTTGTAGCAAGAGTTTACATGCCATTTTGTAGCGACGAGGTGCACTCGTGGATATTGGAATACACAATGAGGCAATGATCATTTGAAACTTGTTCCTCAAGACTCTCTCGCAATGACAAGTCAGTTTTGAAAAGACTGAATAAACTATTTTAATTTAAGTCTGATGATGATGAGTAATCAGGTTACAAAACAGTGCTGTACCAGTTGTGAACAAATCGCTGTCAGTGTCAAAAAGGTGTTTTTTAAGCAAAGTTCCTGTTCCTTTTAAGCAGAGCATTTACAATGGAAAAAATCTGTTTCATCACATGGGTGTTCTCTTAGCCGAAGTGTTCTCTCATGGGTTATACCTGTACATGGAGACAACTACAGTAAAGCCTGAAGCGGGTGAAACTGTAGGAGTATTATTTCCGTCCCCAAGTCTAAGTGACGTGGGAGTAGGTTGGGGGTGTTTGTGAGACTGTAGTCAAGCTCAACATGTAAATCGAGAATGGCCTGAAAAATCACTGTAAAAACGACTAGATATCTGGATCTGCATTCATTTAATCACTTTTACCAGCATGTTTGGTATTAATCTGCTAAATAAATTAACACGTGTCAGGACTGAGGTTTCACAACATGATCGCGCTGGCCAGCAGCACATCCACATGGCACCTGAGGATGAATAACACCGCATTAATTGCTTAATTACAGACTTGCCACATGAAAGCTACCTCTTCTATCCACTTCAAAGCTAACACCTCGTACTACTGAAACTAAATCTTAACTAGGATAATTTTCCGAGCAAAATCTTGACTAACATGATTATTGTGTGATCTTGCTGTTTTGTAATGGGTCAGGTGTTAAACCACCATTAAGGCGAGCCGCACCTCCCCCAGCAATACGGGTTTTATTCACTGGGCTCAGTCTTTTCAGAACTCCACACAAATCTGGACCAAGCAGTTCTTGCATGTATTATCCCTTGGAGCTGTGAAAAATGAACAACTAGACCAATACATTTTAAAAAAAGTCTACAAATGTAATAAACGAGATTTTAAAAAAAAGTTGTTTTTTTTTAAAAAGCTAGTTTGTGAAAATGTTTTCAATCATGATTTAAAAACAGTATTATTCAGGCATGGAAATAAGACTCCTGTTGCACAGCAGTTTCACCCATTCCAGGTTTGTTTAGCCACAGTGAATAGGTAACAAGCTCAGGTGTGTCTTATTAAATTCCTAATAAAACCAGCTGTGCAATGGGAGTCTTATTTCCATCCAGGAACTTGCTTATTCAGTTTTGTCTTGGTGAGCACAAATTGGCTTCATCACACTGCCATTCTCATATTCACTTTGACATCCGGCACATTCTTTCCCTTGCCCAGCGCTTCTTTAACC
The DNA here is from genome assembly GCA_030684275.1 of Acipenser oxyrinchus oxyrinchus. NCBI lineage: Eukaryota > Metazoa > Chordata > Actinopteri > Acipenseriformes > Acipenseridae > Acipenser > Acipenser oxyrinchus. The sequence continues at coordinate 16,386,271 of CM060269.1, read as the reverse complement.
TGTGCTACATACCAGTCTGTCAGAGGCCAGGATCACTCTGTATGCCACACTCTGATTGATGGAAGAATTATTGTCGATCCAATCAAAACCGCCAATAAAGCCCAAATAAATTCCCCACCAAAATTTCCAGTTATACGGTATATAGGTCGGCACAGGTACCTTGAAAACCCGGGTACCCGTCGGGCTTTAAATTACCCGACGCTACCCGGATCTCTTTTTACTACCCGGGTTTAGATTTATTAATTTGAGTATTTAAAGAAAATGTAGAAAATATGACAATGCAGTTGTAAGCACGGGACTCTGGCCGGCGTAATAAAGACAACGTTAAAACAAGCTTTGCATGAAAACTTTTCTTAACTGACAGGATCTCAGTGTTTTACAGAAAACAATAACACACAGCGAGAAGCAAGTACACCTCAATAATAATAACTGTGGCGACTATTCTTCTCAAGAACTAAATCAGAAACTAAGTAACATAACAACATCCTGTTGGTTTATGTCAGTGATAACTCTGTGTTCCATTAATAATAACGCGTGGCTTCCAATATGGAATGCTTTATCTACAGTTATTGCGTCGATATAGTTACCAAAAAGATCAAATAAGTAGCCTTTACTTAAAAATAAATAAAGTAATGTGGAGCACATTAAGTAAATGTGCTTCCTCCTTTGAATGAAATATTTCCTTGGCAGAGTTTGCAAATTCCATTTTCTCCTGCTTGGTAAAGGATTTCCACCCACTGCTTTGCTTGGATACCAATGTTATATATTCACAAGACAGAATTTAGTGATGATCAGGAACGGCGCTTCATTGTTAATCAGACAGACGCACGTGTCTCTCTTGCGACTGCCGTCAAAATCCAGCTCAATTTACGGTAGCTATTGCGACAGTCCATAACATAATAGCGGTGCTGTCCTACTACATTAGTTTAAAACTGAACATAACAGCCATGTTAACAACAACCACAACCAGTAGATGTTGCAAAGAATCCCGCAGCATGAAGTGCATTTAACATGAATAACTGTATTTAAACAGAGATTATTATTATTATTATTATTATTATTATTATTATTATTATTATTATTATTATTATTATTTAAATGTTTCCAGTACTGAATAAGGTTACAGAAGTCTACAGATCTAAAGGGACTAAATGCATGTGTACTACATAGTATTTAAATATGTGTCATTTAAAAATTGAATATATGTGATTTTTTAAATCATTACTAGATCCGGTACCGGATATTTTTCATGTGGTACCTGGTTTTGGATTTTCTACCTGTGCCAACCTCTAAAAAAAAATATATATATATATATATATATATATATATATATATATATATATATATATATACACACACACACACACACATATACATACTACACACACACACACACACACACAGTTGTAGTCAAAAGTTTACATACCTCAATGGAAATTTATAGTTTCTAGTTTTGCTTTTGTGGATGAGGAAAAAGTTACAATTAATTTAATTCAGCATTTTTTTGCTACAAGGTGCTAGAAATTTCAATATGATAATGCAGAACCTAATTCTAGAAAAGTCTAGAAAATGCTGGATTGTAGGTGAACATTCTTAGAGTATAAAAGGGTTAGGCATAGGATGACTGCTGTCATTACCAATAAGTCAATATGGGAGAGTAAAGAGCTATCTGAAGACCTTAGCCGGAAAATTATTTATTGTCAAAAAGCTGGAGAAGGATACAAGAAGATTTCCAAGCATTTGAGTTTCCCAATTTCAACTATTGTTTCTATTATCAAGAAGTACAAGACTCATGGTACTGTCACAACGCTCCCTCGGTCTGGAAGAAAGAAGGTTCTTTCACCAAGAACAAGCAGAAGAATTATGAGGAAGCTTAATAACAATCTGAGATTGACTGTCAAAGATATTCAAAGTGAATTTGCTGCAAGTGGGACTGGGGTTTCCATTTCAACCACAGGTCGAGTATTGCATGGTGAAGGTCTCAATGGTCGCAAGCCAATGAAAAAGCCTCTTTTAGGAAAATGTCACAAGGACAATCGCTTAAAGTTTACAAAATGGCATCTGAATGATTGATGTGAGTTCTAGTCAAATGTTTTGTGGAGTGATGAAACAAAAATCGAACTACTTGGTCACGTTTGGAGAAAGTCTGGTGAGGTGTACAAAGAAAAGAACACCATAGGGGGCTGTGTGGTCCAGTGGTTAAAGAAAAGGACTTGTAACCAGGAGGTCCCAGGTTCAAATCCCACCTCAGCCACTGACTCATTGTTTGACCCTGAGCAAGTCACTTAACCTCCTTGTGCTCCGTCTTTCGGGTGAGACGTAATGTGTAAGTGACTCTGCAGCTGATGCATAGTTCACACACCCTAGTCTCCGTAAGTTACCTTGGATAAAGGCGTCTGCTAAATAAACAAATAATAATAATATTACCTAAGGAAGGAAAACTGCTGTGTACCAAAATGATCAAAAAGAAAAAGAGAAAAGGATATTTCAGGTACTTAAAAAGGTAGAATAATTGATTACAAATCAATTATCAGGACATTTCGGACTACAAGTCCTTCATTGGCTGAATACAAAAAAACAGTGCTTTTAAGAAGTTGATAAAAAAACAAGCAAATAGTCTCTTAAACAAAATTCCAGAATGATGATGATGATGACCTCGGAATAGAATGTTCATTCCAAATGGCTCCAAAGTGCCTAGTTTGAAAATAAGTTCACATTCACATATATATATTAGGGATACATATTGGACCGCAAAAACCGGTCCAATATCCGGTTCTGCCCTGTACCGTAGCGCCATTGGCAAGTCAAAAAAATCGGACTGGACTTCAACATCAGCAGCCCATAGCAGTTTTTGTCTACTGAAGTGGTCAGCGTGGCCATAAATCCCGGATCAGGCTCCCAAAGCTTGATTAGTGGCTCAGGACTCTGTTTATCAGTCTGAAAAGACACTTCAGGTGTCTGTGACACTGCCGGCATGGTAATCTGTCACATGTGTTTATCTCTCTGTGTAACACCACAATAAAGTTTTATTATAACTTTCCAGAAAGGCAGAAAATGAGACAGGTTCTTGTGAGACAGGTCATGTCACAGTCACCAAGGAGCAAAGGTCATTAAAGCAAATGTTTCCAGTAAAATACAGTGCTCTTATTTATGATTTTTACTTTGTTTGCTCAGGCGAAGAGAAAGGCATTTTCCATCGCATTGTTTATCACTGTTAAGTTAAAGGAGTCGAAGGTTTGACGAATTTAAGAAAATACATTTGACGGCACCATTGGAAGGAGTATAAAATTCTACAAGAAAAGGAAAACGTATGTACTGTTTTTTCTTGTGACCGTAATACGCAAAATATTCAGCCCTGGTTTAGTGCTTTTATGAAAGAGTGACCTGAATTTCTCTGGTTTAATAACTCATTGTTAGTCACTATGCTTACCCTCTGAGCTACCCCCATCTTCCTCCATTGTTATTTACTTTGAAGCAGTCTTTGTCACAATCTGACAACTACCTAGCTATCAGAAGGTAACTTTAGGTCAGTGTAAAATGGGGGTCCATAAAGGTTACCCAGGGATTCACCAGTACATTTTGGATACTTGTTTTGTAATATACATCTAACATATTTAATATAGTTTTAAATGTTGTGGTAAGAAACAGGCCTGGTGACTCTTTCACAGATTTTCATTCTTCTCTGCGATTTGTCCTTTTCTCTGTTTTAAGTAGGGGGTACCCTATTCAAAACTGTGTACATTGTATTTTTTGGTTGTAAAGCTATTCTGTCTGTACAGTATAGATGTAATTACTTTGTAAAGCGCCTATAGGAATGTTTTATTATATAAAATGTGCTATATAAACAGTATTATATTGTATAAGATTATGATCAGAATACTTAAGTATTGCATACTGCCAAATCTCTTTTTTTTTTTTTTTCTTTGAACTATTGGGTCAAGCTTGCTAGTAGAATGTTACATGTTCCTCTAGTCCAGTGGTAGTCAAATCTGGCCCTCGAGATCTGTTCCAGTCCAGGTTTTCACCCCAAGCAGGTTCTAAAATAGTCAACTGAACCTGTCAAAAGTCAATTAACTAATTTAGGACCAGCGAAAAAGAGAAATTGCCAGTCTCTCAGGTTTCTGTTTACTGACATTTTAATTTTCTGCTATTTTGAATGTTATTCTGTCCTGTTCATTTTCTTGATAGAGAACAACTTTATTAAAATATTGCATAATTTGAAAAGATAATTGTTTGAGGGTAAAGACTTTAAGAATGTTAAAGATCATGTGACATGTGCACAGGCTCGGGTTATTACATGACAACATATCAAATCCACATGTTGATTGTTGTGTTGTATGCTGTCATAACTTCTCATTAAAGCCTCTGGGATTTGGCTTTGTATTTTTTTTATTTGATTTTTTACTGTAGAGCGTTTTAAAAAGTGAATGCTTTAAGTCTTAGGCGTATGGAGTGTTTTATACATTGCGCATGTTTCCTTCATTGCACTAGTTCCAGCCTTTTTAAAACAGAGAAAATAAGCTTGCTGGCCCAGTGTTTGTGCGATGGACTGGCCACATACCGGTCCACTCTCTGTACTGGACTTCCTTAAGGTGTACCGGACCTGTACCGGACTTCCATAGATGTGGATTGGACCACTCACAGAACCTGGTCCGGTCCGCTTCCCTAGTATTTATGTTGAAATTTAGATTGGCATCGCAATTCCAAAACATTAATATTCAGGTAGAAAACATTTTTTGCTTAAATTCAGTTTTTTTTTTTTAAATTTTTTTTTTTTTTTTTTTTTTACTGTCGTCATGATTTAAAAATATAGTGTAACTCTTTAAACAATGGCTGTTCTGCTTATGGTTCAAACAAATGATAAAGAGATAGAGATACATAGAGAGAGAGATAGATATCTGCTGTGTGTTTTAAGGCTTTGAATTTTACCCAGGCTGCATCCAATTTCAGGTTTCTGTTGTCTTCGTGTGCTATTTCCAGGCGCCTGTTTTCTGTGCAAAACATATAAGCTATGCAAAGCAGGGGCGTCAGAAAAATTCTGGGAGGGCAAAGTTGTGTCAGCATTGAACATTCTTTGTCCCAAATAGCATCATGAATGACAGAAAAAACAGGCAGTAATTGTGCTGGTTTTATAACGAGATAGCGTGCTGCACTTTGTTAACTTCGTTCTTTTTCTTAAAATAAATCAATTATACAAAATGTGCAATGCAAACTCGAAAATGTCGTTCCGGTAGGTCTCATTTTATTGTAATAAAGTTTGTAACATTACGGTCTTGTTCTCACTTAAACGTTTGTGTTTTTAAAGTGGGTAAAGGCTTTAACGCTAACTGAATTGTTCTGTTGCCAGCTTCTGATAACCCACTTAAGTAAACATTTCACAGTTACATACTATAACTACGGCTACATTAAACAACATCATTTTTTTTTTTTTTTTTTAATTGTTAAGTAGCAGCTCGGGTCTGCTCATTTCAGATCATTGGGGGAAAAAAATAAGAAAAAAGTAATGTATTGCATGAGCTTCACAAAAAGAGCCAGGGGAAAGAATGCAGCTTAACTATTTATTTTAGAGCGTCCACCCAAATACATCTCACCAGATTTGATACATGCTTACAACCTCGAGTTAAGTTTGATACATTTCACCTGCTTTCCACAAAGAATGACACTTTGTATCAGTTATAAACCAATGAACATAAACTGCTAAGTAAGCACCGCACTTGTGAATGTCGAAAGTAGAAATATGTAGCTTGTTTATCCCAGCTAATCACAGATAAAATAAAATAAAGGTAGTGTCTCGCTTTCATCTAGGCAAATTTGTCAACACCAGCCTGTAAGGCTAATGTTTTTGCCAAGTACCAGCATTTGCATACGGCAAAAATATGTTGAAAAAAGAAATCCATTGATTTTCATGAATAACATTGCCTAATATTTTTTTTCCATATTTAAGCAATGTAACATTTTAAAACAGTAATTAGCTTCATGAATGAGAAAAAAAAAAAAAACAGGCATTAATTGGGCCAGTTTACAGCGAGATAGCATGCTGCGCTTTGTCAGCATCGTTCTTATTCTTAAAATAAATTATACAAAATGTGCAATGCAAGTGTTTTTAAAGCACAGCGCTGGTTTATAACAAACCCCCAAAAAAGTCATGTATTGCTTTGTTCATTCAGAGTGTATCTAATACTGTAGTGTACCACCTTAAATATTATGATGAGTTTATAGAGCAGCTATGCAAACCCGAAAACACACAGCACAGCCCGACACATGAAAACACACAGCACAGCCCGACAAATGAAAACACACAGCACAGCGCGACACATGAGCCTAACCTGAAAACACAGCCCAGCCATACACATGAAAACACACAGCACAGCCCGACACATGAGCCTAAACCTGAAAACACACAGCCCAGCCCTACACATGAAAACACACAGCACAGTCCTACACATGAAAACACACAGCACAGCCCTACACATGAAAACACACAGCATAGCTCTACATAAGTCTAAACCTGAAAACACACAGCACAGCCCTACACATGAAAACACACAGCACAGTTCTACACGTGTCTAAACCTGAAAACACACAGCACAGCCCAGCCCTACACATGAAAACACACAGCACAGTTCTACACATGAAAACACACAGCCCAGCCTACACAAGAAAACACACAGCCCAGCCCTACACATGAAAACACACACCACAGCCGTACACAAGAAAACACACAGCCCAGCCCTACACATGAAAACACACACCACAGCCCTACACATGAAAACACACAGCACAGCTCTACACATGACAACACACAGCCCAGCCCTACACATGAAAACACACAGCCCAGCCCTACACATGAAAACACACAGCCCAGCCCTACACATGAAAACACACAGCACAGTTCTACACATGAAAACACACAGCCCAGCCCTACACATGAAAACACACAGCCCAGCCTACACATGAAAACACAGCACAGCCTACACATGAGCCTAAACCTGAAAACACACAGCACAGCCCTACACATGAAAACACACAGCACAGCCCTACACATGAAAACACACAGCACAGCCCTACATGAGTCTAAACCTGAAAACACACAGCACAGCCCAGCCCTACACATGAAAACACACAGCACAGTTCTACACATGAAAACACAGCACAGCCCTACACGAGCCTAAACCTGAACACACAGCACAGCCCAGCCCTACACATGAAAACACACAGCCCAGCCTACACATGAGCCTAAACCTGAACACACAGCACAGCCCTACACATGAAAACACACAGCACAGCCCTACACATGAAAACACACAGCACAGCCCTACATGAGTCTAAACCTGAAAACACACAGCACAGCCCAGCCCTACACATGAAAACACACAGCACAGTTCTACACATGAAAACACACAGCACAGCCCTACACGAGCCTAAACCTGAACACACAGCACAGCCCTACACATGAAAACACACAGCACAGCCCTACACATGAAAACACACAGCCCAGCCCTACACATGAAAACACACAGCCCAGCCCTACACATGAAAACACACAGCACAGCCCTACACATGAAAACACACAGCACAGCCCTACACATGAAAACACACAGCACAGCCTACTCATGAGCCTAAACCTGAACACACAGCACAGCTCTAGACATGAAAACACACAGCACAGCCTACACATGAAAACACAGCACAGCCTACACATGAAAACACACAGCACAGCTCTACACGAGTCTAAACCTGAAAACACACAGCACAGCACAGCCCAGCCCTACACATGAAAACACACAGCACAGCCCTACACATGAAAACACACAGCACAGCCCTACACATGAAAACACACAGCCCAGCCCTACACATGAAAACACAGCCCAGCCTACACATGAGCCTAAACCTGAACACACAGCACAGCCCTACACATGAAAACACACAGCACAGCCCTACACATGAAAACACACAGCACAGCCCTACATGAGTCTAAACCTGAAAACACACAGCACAGCCCAGCCCTACACATGAAAACACACAGCACAGTTCTACACATGAAAACACACAGCACAGCCCTACACGAGCCTAAACCTGAACACACAGCACAGCCCTACACATGAAAACACACAGCACAGCCCTACACATGAAAACACACAGCACAGCCCTACACATGAAAACACACAGCACAGCTCTACACGAGTCTAAACCTGAAAACACACAGCACAGCACAGCACAGCCCTACACATGAAAACACACAGCACAGCCCTACACATGAAAACACACAGCACAGCCCTACACATGAAAACACACAGCACAGCCCTACACATGAAAACACACAGCACAGCCTACACATGAGCCTAAACCTGAACACACAGCACAGCTCTAGACATGAAAACACACAGCACAGCTCTAGACATGAAAACACACAGCACAGCTCTAGACATGAAAACACACAGCACAGCTCTAGACATGAAAACACACAGCACAGCCTACACATGAAAACACAGCACAGCCTACACATGAAAACACACAGCACAGCTCTACACGAGTCTAAACCTGAAAACACACAGCACAGCACAGCCCAGCCCTACACATGAAAACACACAGCACAGTTCTACACATGAAAACACACAGCACAGCCCTACACATGAAAACACACAGCACAGCCCTACACATGAGCCTAAACCTGAAAACACACAGCCCAGCCCTACATATGAAAACAGACAGCACAGGCCTACACATGAAAACAGACAGCACAGCTCTACACATGAAACCACACAGCCCTACACATGAGACTGAATTCATTTTCAAATCTATGGTACCTTTTCAAAGTTTAGAGCATGTATAAATCGTGCCTGGGTATCAGGAATATTAATAGTTTCTTTCACAAGTTGAATCCCTCCTTGTGGTACACATCTGACATTTCTCTTTGACTCATGATGTCAATAATATATTCTTACAGAAATAGAATGCAATGTAATTCTGTGTTGTCGATGTAGTCACTGGACAACAATGAACTATCAATCAAAATGATTGATAGTTCATCGCTCCGTATCCGGGTTAGATTAGAAAAGAATGACGTTTGAAAAATGTGTTTTATTCGTGGTGTCCCTGCAACTAAAACTACCTTTTGAAGAAATGTAAACCAACTGCACTGTCAATAGTGCCTGCTTTCTTTCTTTCTGATACAGAAGCCTCAACGGTGGAAGTAGCAACACGCACCAAGTGACAGTTATTTAAATTGTGTGAAACGTGTCTGGGGGACGTTGCAGTGTGGATTTTTCATGTTGTGGCTTGCTGGTAGTGTGCATGCTCTTGCAAGCTGGTACATGTGTGAGTAGTGGGATCTGCATCAAACTCACTCTCTACACTGGCTGGACTCGTTCACACACCAGCTAGCTGCTCCAGTCTGTTGTTGAATACAGATGAAAGGCCCTCATTCCAGTCGTGTTAATTAAACTTTCCTCGGTTCCTCCCGTGGGTGTACAGCTCATGCTTGCATCACATCAGTGGAGGTTACTGTGACCATGCAAGCATGCTGCTCACCGTTTCCTCTGATTCTAAGAGAGTTCAGAAAACAAAGACAAACCACCACTGCCAAATACTTTCCCACCAAATGTTCCCCGCTGCTTTGTTTAAAGAATAACTATTATATTTGAGTGCTGTGTTTTTTATTCTACTTTAATAATAATAATAATAATAATAATAATAATAATACCTGGAATGTGTTATTTCTGTACCAAAAATAAGTATGCAAACTAAACTATTGATTTATTTCATCAGCTACAAAATGTAGTAAAAACCTCAAAAGCCTGCAGTGTTTTCATCCAAGCGAGCCTATTTTTAAGTTTTTTTTTCTTTTTATAATGTACGGTATATCAGCCGAACCCAACCCCTCTGCATTGTATTTACCTATGCTTATTCTGGTCCAGGTAGCTGTGTTTTTTCTTTTACAAAGGAAATAGATGCACAGAGAGCTTTGAATTACTCATGCGTTCAGTTTCATATCTGCTTTCGCATGCTGTTTGTGGTATGGGCAGCCAGTCAAGACAGAGAGCGCCTAGAAAAGGGAGCTTATTCTTAGTGCGGGGACGAACGTGGTTTTTTCTTGTTAGAATATTCATTCAAAATATTTGAATGTTCAAATATTACTTGTTAGAATATTCATTCAAAATATTTGAATGTTCAAATATTACATATTACAGTATATGAAAAAAGTCTCCCTGGAGTAAGATCAATCCGGTACCCTATCAGATTAGAGAAAGGAGAGAAGCACTCTTCTGCACAGTTGTCATTTGTTTCAGGCACCATCTGAAACCATCACATTCTGGATTGGTTTCCTTTCCATCTTTTTTACAGTCTTATTTGTAAATTCTGTTACGTGAACGAATACAGACATGGTCATTTTTGCTGCAGAATAAATTTCAAGCATCGTTTGTTCGAGTATTCGAATGTTTGTCCAGCATTGGTGTGCTAACTTAGTCCTACAAGGGGGTCTGTGTGGATTAGCCTTGCTAAATGTATCATTGTAAAAGGGGAGATCAAGACTGACTATCTGGCATATGCGTGGTACTGCAGGAAGAGGGCAGCAGTCTCTTAGGATCTGCCTGTCAGTCATGGCGATGACACGGAGAGGTGGGGAAGAGGGTGTGTGGGCTTTCCCTCTCTCTGAGAGGCGGGCCTTGGGAGATTGCTCGGCCCATAAGAACTGCGCTTGTGGGCGACGCCCGAGACAACAAGTTTTGCCGTTATACTTTGCCTGTTAGAAAATTTAAATTAAATGCTATACGAGTATCTGTACACTATTTTATTTTTTAAAATAGACTGTAAATCTCATGGCAATATGTTTATGTATTAATTCATTAATGTATTTATTTTTCAGTGAGAGTAGTGCAGGGAAAGAATGTTGTCCTCCAAGAAAAAAAAAAAAGCCATCCGGGTATGAAACCAGGATCACCCTGCTGCAGCAGAGTTCCACTTAGCCATCATGGGACAAGATGTTAGATGAGGAAATTTTTTATTTATTTTTTTTAATTTAGTTGTCGACAATTTTTTCCCCAGTTTTTCTCCCCAATTTTGCATGCCCAATTATTATCTGTATCCTCAGCTCACCGCTGCAACCCCCTGCCGACTCGGGGAAACGGCGGCTGGAACACGCGTCCTCCAAAACGTGCTCCTGCCAAATGAAACCAAAATCCTACAAGTTATATTCTACTTTTTTGTATGTGTTTTGTGAGATAGGGTGGAGGCAAATAGATTTTTCTAGCATTTTGTCCCTTGGACCACATGTTTCTTATTAAAAAATTGCACACCCTTTCTGTATGCAGAGTTTATGTTTATGTTCATGCAGTAGGAATAGTACTTTCAGTATGTTAGATTTGTCAAATGTGGTTAATACTTCTAGTGCAAGACTGTTTTACTGCAAGAGCCAGAATATTGGCTTTGAGTTTTATCCAGACATGTGAAACAGATTTTGGGGGTTAGTAATCAAAGCTAAATACAGGAAACCACGATCAGCTGTAAAAATGTTCACAAAACCAAAAGTGGACAAACCTGCCATTCTGAAGGAAAGCAGCTTCAATTGAAGAAGCATGGAAAAAGAGCGAAGCACATGACGGGTTGGTTTTGCAAGTGTTGCAAGAAAACATTGTGGTCTGGTGGTTGGAGCTAGAGGCCAACAGATCCTGATTTCAAATCTCTGCTCCAATCAGTGCAAGCCTAGAAGAGGGGCGGGTCATTTTATTTCTTAGTGCCTCTCCCTCAGCTGTCAAAATCACAGGCTCAAATAAAAGGAAGTAGTAAATTACACAAAGACTGACACGTCTGCTGGTGACGAGCTGTGTGTACCCGTGGGTCACGCCCCAGCCTGCTCCTCACAGTTGTCAAAGAAGGCTCAAGCAGACACCAGCTCTGCACCTTATACAGCGTAGAAGCTGCTTTCTCCTACAACTAGCTTACTCAGTAATACAGTATAGAAAATATATATCTAGGGTTTTAAGAGTTTTGCAGGAAAACTCCAGAAAACTGTTACACAGGTAACACATCTTGAAATAGTTTTTGACTCTTAACTAACGCTTATGCTGCTGCGACTGGGAGACGCATCTAAAGGCTTGAGCTCTGGCAAACACTCTAGTGTAATGGGTTATAATTGAGACAAGCCACATTGTAAGTAAGAGCAAATTGCTAATAACAAAACAAAGCAGGTACGACACATTTGTTAAATGCCAAGGAGATGACGCCTCTACGGAGTGCCAGGATCCTGCCTGGATGCCAGCGTTGTTCTGGGAGGGTCACGGGCAGCCCCCTTTGTTAGCTCACAATGAGGTGTACACCCAAACCTTCGGTATGACCCAGAGGAAGCTCTGCCAACAAGATGCAATTCATCTTGATTGGTGAAAAACATTAATCGGGTGATAGCTGTTACAAGCCACAGGCAGAGAAAAAAAAGCAACTTACCAAAACCATTAAAAAAAAAAAATGAGTCATGGTTGCATTATTATTATTTCAGGTCTTGATTTTTAATTATTGATTTATCAATGGCGTTATGTTCACTGCCAGTTTGGAGCTGGGAGAATGCATGTCCCCAAAGAAGTGTTTAACAGTAAAAAGCAGAGAAGCCAACAACAGAAGCAGCGACTAGGAGTCAGGCAGTGAGAGCTGCTTGTGCAGTATCACCTGATAATGGATGACGACTGTACTATATACTAATGTTCTTTGTCACCACTCGATAGGAATAAATGGCAAAATAAAGATCAGCATGCCAGAATAAACACACTCGCATACTAGCGCTCCCTGCTCATTTCCCTGTCTGACTAACGTATCAAACAGTGTAAAGTATTGAAATCGGTGATTTAATGAAAGGACCCTCCTTTTGGACTTTTACAATTTACTGTCAACATGCTTGCCTAACAGTGAAATATTTGTATTATGATGCAGTGCATGGATGTAACTGTACAGGGGCAATGTCAGGGCATGAAGTTAAGGTCATGAAGGGCAAGGCAATGCTGCCTTCGCTGGGCGAGAAGATTCTGTGGCACCAAGGCAGTTCTAAGGGGCAAAAAGGCAAAACATAAATCCAACCCAAGAGCACCAAGGTGATTTCATACACTTGAATTCAAACAAACACAAATAAATGTTTTCTGAGTGATTCACACACTAATTGTTAAAATATAGGTCACTTTTCCATTGTAAAAATCAAATGGTATAAAAATTCAGATTTAAAAAACATTAACTTTCATAATGAAAAAATACAACTGGTAATTTTGCAAAAAATAAATACTCAGTCACACACCACTGACTAATACATAGATTGGATTTAAGGCTTCGATACAGCCTTAGTGATACCACAGCACTATAGCGATGTCAGTGAAGGGAAAGTTAAAGATAGATTTTCAGGCAAACTGGCTGAAGATTGCCCATGGCTGGAGTGTAATAGCGATAGTGGTCAAATGAGTTGTTCGGTCTGCAGTGTAGTTTGCTAACCGCTGTTACAAAACCTGTACAAACAACGCGGCTTTGAAAAAAAAAAAAAAGTCAAAATAGAAACTTCGTCAGGCAATGGAGAGTGCTCTGCGTCACAATGATGAACAGCTGGATGCACATAATGTTAGATGTTTACATTGAGAGACTTTATATAGTTTCACAGTTCTTGAAATTCACAGTTGCAAAGGATTTAGTTTTGTTATGGTGAGTTGCTGGACACTCGATTTCAGGAAATAAAGCTGTTTTTCAGCATCCACATTCTAACCCCTTTCGTGAAAGCACACGTTTTACTAGTTAAAAAGCAGAACTACGTAAGGTAGCAGAATGTATTGCACAAGAAAAATGAAAACAGAAATGGATGCACTTGACTTCTGAATATTGTGTTTTGTTCATTACTATGTTATCTCTCCTACTCGTTTCATAACGCAGGGAGCTGCAACTTGAACCACGTAAAAGCTACTTAATCTTTTTTATTTTGGTGCAAGTATTTGAGCAAAACTAATGATCTACCTATTGTGTGTTCATTTTTAGCGTTGGTGTTTTGTGGGGAATAACACCGAATTACAAAACAGCAACAGCTGTAAATTATCAATGTATATAGGAGACTGTGTGGTCCAGTGGTTAAATAAACGGGCTTGTAACCAAGAGGTCCCTGGTTCAAATCCCACCTCAGCCACTGACTCATTGTGTGACCCTGAGCAAGTTACTTAACCTCCTTGTGCTCGGTCTTTCGGGTGAGACGTTGTTGTAAGTGACTCTACAGCTGATGCATAATTCACACACCCTAGTCTGTAAGTCGCCTTGGATAAAGGCGTCTGCTAAATAAACAAATAATAATACACTGAAGAAGTGAAAGGGGTTAGAATGTGTATTGCACAGTTGCATTTTAAAGTATTGCAATTTTAAGCCTGTTCTGTTCCAGTTCAATTCAGTTTCATTCTGTCTAATCTTGTCCTTTCTGCAGTACTTGACAACTGTAAATTGACATTATTATTATTATTGTTATTATTATTGTCGGGGACTAGTTGTTGTACACCCATTGCTTACCTGAACATTTGTTAAATCCTAGAACACTTTGCTTTCTTTTTAAACGTTTTTGAATGCTGGCACAAGGTTCACAGACCAAAAATCACAGTGACACTGCCAGTGAATACGTGTGACTGAAAAATCCTGGGAGTGCGGTCATATTGAGCTCAGTCTAACATAACAGCGTCCCTCCCTGTGTTTGCCTGTCATTAACCAATAATACAGTCTTTCTCGTGGCTTAGTGCAGGGAGGTGCACAGTAAAAAAAAAAAATGGCAACAATAACCCTATCATAATGACTCATTTTGTTGCAGGATGAAATTAGACAATTCAATTGAATTGTGATAGAACGGGCCAGCGGACGGTGAGCATGTTTGTGAATGGGTTGTAGATCAGATGTGCTGGTGCTGAGGGACACCGGCGACACTGATCGCCCGGCTTGCAGGCAAATTTTGCCGTAAGTTTTTTAAAATTTGGGAGACATTGCGGCAAGCAGCTTGGGCAGTTCGGCAATTGCCGCCAGTGCCATTGGTTGTTTCCAGCCCTGCAATGTATATAGCAATATAAGCACCTGTACCACTGAAGCAGTAAAAGCTTAAACCATTGTCTAGTACTGACCTGACTCTGTGGGGGTTGATTTGTGAGTTACTGGTGTTAAGTGTGCTGCTACCTGTGTCAGCAAACAAGAGCCACCGTTTAGGAGAAAACCGTCACATTTTCTGCTCCCTTATTATCTGGTAGCTGTGTGTATATCTATTTACGGGTATAAAGAGGAAGTCTTTCATTCAAATAAAAAGAGAATTTTACACAGTTCAGGTAATTCAGGTATTTTATTTTCAAGAATTGTCAAAACTTTTCCGAAACAAAGTCGAATTTTTTTTTTTTGGGGGGGGAGGTTAGGGAACTACTCTATTTTGAATTATTTAAAATCTTAACAGGAGTTGGCAAAGTTAACCTGAACCAGCACTTCAAACGCAGCACAGGAACCAGCACTTCAAACGCAGCACAGAAACCAGGACCAGAGGACACAGCTGGGAATTTAAAGGGGGGCGGGGACAACCTTTGGACAGAGGCAAGGAGACACTTCACACAGAGAGGGGTGAGGGGATGAAATGGGCTGCCTAGTCATTTTGTTGAGGTAGAATCACTGGGATCCTGCAAGACCCAACTTGATAACGTTTTCAGATCAATCTGCTACTAGGAACCGAGCTGAATGGCCTCATCTCGTTCGTAAATTCTCTTGTGTTCTGAAACAGGAACAGCATCTCTTTTTAATCACAGCTGCTGCACTCGTGTCTCTAAGCAAAGCAAAAGAAGAGAAATGTGTTTCCTGCGTATATATTTTATAAATGCCCTGCTGTTAGTGCCTGGCAGTTAATTAGATTTTTGTTTGTTTTTTTAAGCATTTTCCTCAGTTGAGAAGGGTTTTTATTTTTTATTATTTATTTCTTAGCAGACGCCCTTATCCAGGGCAACTTACAATTGTTTCAAGATATCACATTATTTTTACATACAATTACGGGGTTTTTTTACACATTATTTTTACATACAATTACCCATTTATACAGTTGTTTTTTTGTTTTTTTTTACTGGAGCAATCTAGGTAAAGTACCTTGCTCAAGGGTACAGCAGTGCCCCCCACCTGGGACTGAACCCACGACCTTCCAGTCAAGAATCCAGAGCCCTAACCACTACTCCACACTCCACATTTCTTGGGATAATGTCTATCTCTCCCTCTCTCTCTCTCATCCACATGCTTCATTCCAATGTCATGAATGTTGCAACTCTTGCTTGCATGATATTGGCTGGAGATGTGCCGAGTCAGAGAGGTCTAGCAGTTGGCTTTTGCAGAGGTATTGCTTTTAAAAACGACGCTGCACTGTCTTGATTCCTGTTTGCTAACCTGGACTCCTGTTGTAAACGTACTGCTGGGCCTGTCTACACTGTTGAACTTGTTCAAGAGATTATCACACCGTGATGTAATTTTATTTGCTAAAGAAGCGAGGTCTGGAGTGACTCATTTTGCGGTGTCATTTTGCAGGGCTGCTGTTGCTCCGCTCTGTGATACTGGAGGAGTCGCAGTGAATCTGTGGTGGAAAACCTCGAGGGCGAGGGTGGGGGGCTGTTTCAATGCTTGGCTGTGTTTCATTGATCGGTAAGGAATTAATTTTCCATTTCATGTTGCTGACTACCCAGGTCCACCTGACCACTTCTATATAAATATAAAGGCAGCCCTGCCATACGTTCTCTCTCGTGTCTGCTGCATGGGAACCCCCTGTAGAGAAATAGAGAAGTATGTGGTCGGGTAAGGTAAAATACATTTTAAATATACATTTTCAAGTCAGTGATGCGTGCTTTGCTTTATCAGGAACCAAACTGTTGTGCCTGCAGACAGGGTTTGTAACACTGAAAGGTATGGTGGGCTCCAGTATCGATTATTCTGATATGATAATATTTAACATTCAAGTACGCTCGCAGAGACACTGCTAAAAATACAAACGCAGTATAATCAAGTTTATTTTATATTAAGATACAACAAACCCTATACATGCCAATCATTGTTAGTCTCGTAGGCAAACACCAAACATAAAGTATTATTTAACCATTTTATTCCATTGATTGGCGTGTTTCTTTTTCTGAAACCCAATTTTAACAAATGTATTTCAAACATTCAATAGCTATAAATCAAGAAAAGCAACAAATCCAAAAGCCTGTGTACCCTCTCTCGTGTGCTGTACTATCGTTTCTTCACCTGTTTCCTCTCACAGGCTAGTCCCTTACCGGAAACTATATCCTGTTTTCAAAAAGTGCGCGCATCAACTAATTAAGAAACAGGACCGTCTTCTTTTTTTTTTTTTTTAAAGGGATACACACCTAAAAACAAACTTAACACACATAAACATAGTAAACAGGAAAATCAGCTTAAATAATTTTAGATTTTTTTTCTTCTTCCATTCAGAACGTGCTCACAAGGTACCAAACGCTATTTGCATGCTGCATTAAGCATTATTGGGATTATTGTGAGATATAGGCATGTGGTTCATTGCATTTTTGCGATTATTTACACTGTTAATGTAATTTTAAAATGTGAACTTTCGGTATTATAAATGAGATGTACTTTTAAAACATCAAAACACATCTCAAAACAATGCAACATTCAGCATGACACCGGAATTAATACTTTCAGATGTGTCGTGCATTAGAGAAGATTAAATTACTTCCGGATTGCTAGCCTGCGCAGTGAAGTATTGAAATATTTCGGTTTTGAGGTGGCAGATGATGGCATGGAATAGTAAAACAATATAACAAGAACTTATTTTTCTCCATGGATATTGTGAAGCAAAGCTAAGTTAAAGTAAGTTATTGTTTTTGTTATGTAAATATCTGTTAACGTCTATGTATATATGTTTCATATTGCAATTGTGTTATTATATTTTTCTGTGTTTTGGAAGACTTTGATATCGATATCGAAATTCAATTTTCTTACCGATGCCCACACCTACTAAAAAGAAAAGGGATCGATGAGGCGCTTGTCTTTATAAAATGGGTTGGGATATATCTGCGTCCTGATTGGCTGATAGGCATTCCAAGCCATTGACTTATTACAGTACAACCAACGGGTAAAAAGAAGTCCCAGCAACCAAGACTTATTACAAACAGGTATTATTGCGCCAAGTGTTTAAGTGAAAAATCATTTTGAATTACAAAATAATAATACAATGTCAGACTTCCTCCATGTAAATTTTAACTTGTTTGGTGACTCCAGTGTCCACACGTTCCTGGAGGATTTAGACCGCAACAGTTCGGTAACAGAACCGACAGCAGTAATTTTTAAAAAATGTCAGGAAGAAAGCCAACTGAAGCCAATAAAGAAGAGTGGAATACTACAAAAGTAACCGCTTGGGCTGTGTCTGTTTTTAATGATTGGTCAGCACAAACAAAAAAAATAATATCGACTGGAAAACTGCATCTAAGACTGAAATAAGCACAGTTTTAAGAAGTTTCTTTGCTGAAGTGAGAACATCAGCTGGCACACAGTATTCAGTTAGCAGCTACACAAACTTGCGAGCTGGCCTGAATTGTTTTTTAAACTCTCCCACAGTGGGATGATCCATAAACCTAATTTCAAATACCCACTTTAAAACAGCAAACAGCATCTTCATTGCTGTCCTGAAAACTTACACGCAACAACAAAAAGACAAGTCATAACATCACCCTGCTGTAACCCAAACAGACTTAAACTTAAGTCATCGCCTGCTGTCTCTCCTAGTACAGCACTTGGCTCAGTACGTAAAGTGACTGGACATACAACTAAACATGGGCAGACGTGGCAGAGAGGGACTCAGAACTCAAACTGAGTTCATTCACAATCAAGCAAGATGGGATAGAATATGTGACTTTACAGTATAACCACAGAATATCACAAGTGCCACCCAGAGGCAAACGAGGAACAGCAGTGAGTTTTCATGTACGCCTTACCGGGAAACCGGATGTGTCCAGTGTCATCATTTAAAAAATACTTTTCAAAACTGCACCCAGGTGCGCCTGCTTTTTATCTACATCCCAGGCGTCCTCCACAAGAATATCTCGACATCTGGGATGTGTGGTACACAATGGAGCCCATGGGTGTTAACTGTCTTTCCAAGATGATGATCACTCTTAGTAAGGAAGCCAGTCTATCGCGTTACTTGCACTAATCATTGTGTACGCGCCACTGTAGTTCAGCTGCTATCCAATGCTTCTCTGGAGGCTGAAGAAATAATGACAGTCACTGGACACAAAAATGAAGGTAGTTTAACACTAGAACTGCCATGCTGGTCAATTTGACCGTTTTAGGGTTTAAAATTTAAATAACTCTGCGTTAGTGAATCTCATGTGCATGTCCATTCTTGACTTTTCCTAAATCTATGACATAAATAACCAGACGGTGTTTGAGCAGCAAATTTTCAAAATGACATTGTTATAAAAATGCAGATATTTGCCTGACTGGATTTGTACAACAATAGCTCCAAGGTGGCCACTTACCTGGCAACTCACCTGGGAGCTATCGATGTTTCGTTTGATACAAGGAATGTAACAGGGAAAATATCAGGAGGAGATATTTCATTTTGGAACTAGCCACAAAGCTTCTGAACATTTCGATCACAATACTGCAAAGCTGTACATTCCCTAGTACAGTTAACTTCATTAATTACTCAAAATAATGTATATACTTAATTTAATTTGAGACAAATACTGAAAATATTCTGATAATTTATTTAAATTTAATTTGTTAAAAAATAATCTATTAAGTTAATTGGAACAATTACATTTCTTGGAACTATTTTTCCTAGCGTAGTAATATATTTAGGAAAAAATAAACCAACTGTATATTAATTTTAAATAAATTTGTCTGTATTTCTAAAACTAGTAACCCTTTTCTAAGCGCTAATAAGACATTCTGGTGTTGGTTGTGCTGGAATAACTGCACTTCCAGGAGATAAAGGCACTCTGCCCACGTCCTCGTGCCTTCCTACACCCCTGGGCGTGTGGTTATTCCAGCAACCAGCAGCCTGTCGTGTCTTATTGCTTACTTGACTATTTTGCTCCTCTTCAGTAGCACTGGATATCTTTGTTAGCGGACCACCTGAATATTTTTTTGATCTCGGCAGACCACACAATAACAGTATTGGTGACCTGAAAAATAAACACATAAAAAAAATCACTATAATACTAATAATAACCATAGACTTACCTTTCTTTGTTTCTATGCGATGGGTGGGCCTGTTTCTGTGAGCAAAGTTATTTTAAAATTGGAGTTTTAAAGAACGGTTCTGGTTTACTTTTCATTAACGCGATTTTACCGAGAGGGGAAAAAAACAGATTTATATTATTTAGATTTATTTTTAAATTGATAATTTAAATTGATTTATGTGAATTCATAATCTGTGACGTTACAATACATGCATGATGTCCCAGCACAGTCGGAGCTACGAATCTCCAAATCTCCAGCTAGAATCTTTATTTATAAAACGAATGTTTGTATGCTGCACGCTGATTGGTTGTTGAGGATTTCTTACCATGCAAAATAGTATAATGCATGGCAGAATTAATTTTTGCCAAAGCACAGTTCAATTAATACATTATCAATACAAAACCTTTAAAACTTGCAATAAATATACCATTGTTATTAAAGATGAGTGACATTCCTTCCGTCACATTTGATCTTTTCGGAGGCTTGACAGTGCATAGAATTACAAAGAACAAAACCTCCGGGAGCAAGAGACACAAAGATTTAACAAGTCAGCAACTTAATGAAATCGAAGAAAACCAAAATGCTTGGGCAGCTGGTGTTTTTATTGATTTGATGAAACATAAAGAAATGGTAGTCGACTTAAAAACAGTTTGTCTTGAAAATTTAACAGTCTGCTACGATAATTCCATGCTTCAGTGCGTAATTCAGCTGGTCAAGAGTACTCAGTTTTGTTATGTTCGCCTCCGTGCTGGTCTCAATCGCTCCTAAACAGTGCTGACATTAAGCGCAATCATAGCCTGCGTGTTCGTGACCAAGCATTCAAAAATGCCAATAATGTATTTTTCTATTTGCTTCTTCAGATCAGCGGTAGTAACGCGTGGATAGTGAACTTTGTCTTTGCCTCCTTTTCTGTATCTTTTCATTATCAACAAAAATACACTACCGGTCAAACGTTTTAGAACACCCCCATTTTTCCAGATTTTATTGAAATTTAAGCAGTTCAAGTCCAGTGAATAACCTGAAATGGTACAAAGGTAAGCGGTAAACTGCCAGAGGTTAAAAAAAAAGTTTAGGTTACCAAAAACTGAAAAATAATGTACATTTCAGAGTTATACAAAAAGGCCTTTTTCAGGGAACAAGTAATGGATTAACAACTTACAGCTGTTCTGCAGCAATGGAAGTAAATTAAGCCTTGAAAGTTGATGCTAACAATTCCTACAGGTGTCCCAACTTTTGTTGATTACTTACAAACCCTGTCTGTATAAAAGCAGTGTTGGAACAGACTGTGTTACTACACCCTCTTAAGCATTATTTGGACAATATTGTACTGCAGGAAGTAGTATATTGCTATCATAATGGCGAGAAAAAGGCAATTAACAAAGGAAGACAGACAGACCATTATAACCCTTAAAAGTGTAGGTCTTTCCTTTAGAGAAATTGCAAAGAAAGCCAAGGTGTCAGTGAGTACAGTTTCCTACACCATCAAAAGGCACTTGGAAACTGGAGGAAACTCTGACAGGAAGAGGTCTGGCAGACCCAAAGCCACAACAGAATCAGAAGACAAGTTTCTTAGAGTCAACAGCTTGCGTGATAGGCGGCTCACAGGACAACAGCTTAACACTGGTCGAAGTAAGCAAGTCTCAGTTTCAACTGTGAAGAGAAGACTTCGAGCTGCAGGTTTGACAGGTCGAGTGACAGTAAGAAAGCCATTGCTAAGATGGCAAAATAAGAAAAAGAGGCTTGCCTGGGCCATGAAGCACCGCCAGTGGACTACTGAAGACTGGAAGAAGGTCTTATGGACCGATGAATCAAAATTTGAAATCTTCGGTTCATCACGCAGGGTTTTTGTACGCCGCCGAGTAGGCGAAAGGATGGTTCCTCGGTGTGTGACACCAACTGTCAAACATGGAGGAGGAAGCGTGATGGTCTGGGGGCTCTTTTGCTGGATCCAGAGTCGGTGACTTGCACAGAGTGAGTGGCACCCTGAACCAAAACGGCTACCACAGCATTTTGCAGCGCCATGCAATACCCTCTGGTATACGCCTAGTTGGTCAGGGGTTCATCCTACAGCAAGATAATGACCCAAAACATACCTCCAGGCTATGTCAGAACTACCTTAGAAGAAAAGAACAAGACGGTAGGCTTCAAATCATGGAATGGCCAGCACAGTCTCCAGACTTAAACCCCATCGAGCTGGTTTGGGATCAACTGGACAGAAGGGTGAAAGCAAAGCAACCTACAAATGCAACACATTTGTGGGAACTTCTGCAACAGTGTTGGGAAGAACTTTCCAACAATATTTGATTTCCATTGTAGAAAGAATGCCACGAGTGTGTTCGGCTGTTATATCTGCAAAAGGTGGCTACTTTGATGAGTCAAAAATTTAGATTAAATTTTGTTAAACAAAACGATTCCATGATTTCTTTTTTATCTCCAATTGTTTATTTGTTCTATGCTTTAATTTCAGAGTACATTGAGACATTAAACTGCGTAAATTTCAATAAAAACTGGAAAAATGGAAGTGTTCTAAAACTTTTGACCGGTAGTGTACATGATTGGCATTTTTAAATGCTTGGTCACTAACATTATGCCAACTGTGTTTATGGAGCGATTGAGACCAGCACAGAGGCTTCATTCATTTTAATTAATTACAATAAATGGAAATGTTTAAAACCTCCAGTTTAATGTTTACAACAAATATACTGCTTCGCTTTGTGCATCCAAACCAACTACAGCCATATGTTAATGCAACACAACGCACACACGACTGTACAAGCTGCACGTCAGCGCAGTACACGAAAACTCCCTAATAACAAATACATTTTAAACTCTCCAAAACTATATATGACGGAGAGTTTAGACATTTTTTGTTTACTTGGAGATATTCTCCATGCATGCATTGTCTTGCTACATGAGTTTTTAAGGTCTCAAATTTGGGGTTTGCAATGGGATCTATAAACTATGCTGCTGCGTCCTTTCCGTAATTATGTAACCTTTCTACGGACCACCTGAAAGGAACCGGCGGACCACCAGTGGACCACAGGTTGAAAACCACTGGTTTAGAGAGTGGAATCCCAAGCTAGTAAGGCTGTGCAGGGCAGGCCGAGGGTGTAAGGTGAGGGAGGTAGGAAGCCAGGGGTGCGGCAGGTGTGAGGAGGTACAGGGAGAGCCAGGTTTCTACTGGCTCCTCTTCTCGTGATATTGGGTGCGTTCACGGAGATCATTCCGCACAAAGTATATTCAGAATCAGACCAATTTAGCCAATGGGTGCGTTCACGAAGATCATTCTTCGAAGATCATTGGCTAAATTGGTCACATCTCTACTAGCTCCTCCTCTTCTCAGTGATTCTATTTCTACTGGTTCCTGCTCTAAGTGATTCTGTTTCTACTGGCTCCTCCTCTTCTCAATGATTCTGTTACTACTGGTTCTTCCTCCTCTCAATGATTCTGTTTCTCCTGGATCATCATCTCAATGTTTCTGTTTCTACTGGCTCCTCCTCTTCTCAGTGATTCTGTTTCTGTGAGGCATCAAGAAGCTGGGCAGACCAGACATGCATCAGAGCTTGAACTTGAGTTTGTGTAGAGGCACTTAATTGGGGTGGAAATAAGACTCCCGTTATATAACGGTTTGAGCCATTCCTGTCTTTACAAAGTGAACCTAGTTGGTCACACCTGAGCTCCGGTATGTTAAATTATTGGAATTGGTGTGTTGTGAGATTGATAGACGGTAAAATTATTTTTTTATTTTATTTATTTATTTATTTATTTTTTTGAGAACAGACAAATGTTCTGATTCTATAGTATAATGGATTACCTACAGTACATTATCAAACAGTTATTTGTGTAACTCAGTTTTTTTTTCTTCTGGATAAAGAAGGATGTAATGCAGTGTAATTTGGGCTTTATCTGAAAGGGTTAGGGTTATCATTGATCACATTTATGAAATATTCATGCAACATTGTATAAAATTTACTTTCATCATTCTGTGCTAGAAACATTTCATTAAAAAAAGCACCTGGCATGTGAAGAGTTGATGTATTGTGCTTAACTTTGTGCTGTTTGTTGTTAGCATTGAATCAGCAAACTGTGACCACACCTGTGTGAGTGTGGCTTTAGTAAGATATATTTGTTGTTCAGATTATGCTATTCATTCAAATATCTCTTGCATTTGACTACTTCTAAAACATACAGCAGACCAAGAGCCAGCAATGTGAGCCGTCGGGCCCTGCTAAATGTGACTGATCACACGTATCCCAGCATGAAGAAAGTCTTGCCTGAGTGAGCGTTCACTCAAGCTGCACACGCGTCCCTGGAGACAGCAATGTAGGAGAGCGGGCTTCCGTTCATGCTTTACACTGCGCAGTGCTTCATAGAGCTGTAGAACCGCTCTGCAAAAAAGCAGTTCTTTTTAAAGGGAAGAACCCCTTTGTGGGGAGTGGGGATAATGCTCTAGTGACCATTTAATACTGTTTTTAATTTACATTTGTTTTTTTTCTTTTTCAGATAATGTTTGCGAAGTGTCGCCTATGGCTGCTAACTCAAGAAGGACTGTTTTCTCAAGTCATATCCAGCAGTTAAGCTAAAAACACCAAATCCTGCTACAAGATGATAAGCCCTTGCTGCTGCTGCTGCTGCTAACACACGATAAAGGAATACTGTACAACTGGAGAAGAGAAATAAGTAAAGAATTGCTTTCACCTGAAAGAACAAGATGACTAGATAAAATACTGTATAGATATATTAGTGTGTGTGTGTGTGTGTGTGTGTGTATATATATATATATCTATATATATATATCTATATATATATATCTATATATATATATATCTATATATATATATCTATATCTATATATCTATATCTATATCTATATCTATATCTATATCTATATCTATATCTATATCTATCTATCTATCTATCTATCTATCTATCTATCTATCTATCTATCTATCTATCTATCTATCTATCTATCTATCTATCTATATATATATCACATAAAGCCCATGTAAGCCCTCTTGTGAACTATTTTTTCTTCTGCGCTGTTAAAGGAGCCATCTACGTTGCTTCCCCCTCTCCCTTTTTGCCCCTATCCCCTCCCCCACCCCCACCCAGACCACTGCTAATGAGATCTTGCCAAAAGCCGAAGGACGGGCATACGATACAGGGTGCTGCTGGGATGGCCCAGGAGGAGAGCCATCGACCCCAAGTCCCACCTTCTTACTACCACGGTGCAGCCCAGGAGCTTGACCTGTCCACCAAGCTCTACAAGAGGGAGTGCAGCGGGAAGCCGTACTCTGTGCTGGTGGACAACAAGATGAGCAAGACCTCCCTGGCAGAGGTGCTGCCCCAGCAACAACAGCAGCAGCAGCAACCCTACTACAGGGAAGGGGGCAAGGGGGCACAGGAGGAAGAAGGAGGAAGAGAAGGAGCAGGACAGTCCTTGACGGGGGATAGGGAATGCTCGGAGGAGACAGAGGATGAGGAGGAAGAGGAGGGAGAGGAAGAGGAGGAGGAGCAGCAGTCTTTCAAGAGGGAGCAGATCATCGTGGAGGTGAACCTCAACAACCAGACTCTGAACGTCTCCAAGGGCGAGAAGGGCTTGCCCTCACAGTGCGTGAGGAAGTGCAGTGATGAGGAGGAGGAGGGGATAAACGAGAGCCTGGAGGAGGAGGAGGAGGTGGCAGAGGAGAATGGGAGGCAGAAGGGGAGAGCCAAGAAGGCGAAGAGGAGTGGCGCCCACCCCCTGCGCAGGACCAGGAAGGCGGCCATGGCAGCTGCCAGCGCAGTGGCATCCTGTGTGACCAGGAGGGGCCGCAGGAAGAGCTCTGAGCCCCCAAGAGGAAACGCAGGGTCACACCCAGAGAGCAAGGGCTCCCCGCCACACCCACACACCCCTCCCCCTCCTCCTCCCCCACCAGCGCCAGCGCCGCCTCTCAGAAGGGCAAGAGCGGGGCGGGGAGCGAGGAGAAGGAGCCGCTGACCTGCGAGAAGTGCCCACGGGTTTTCAACACGCGCTGGTACCTGGAGAAGCACATGAACGTCACCCACCGGCGCATGCAGATCTGCGACAAGTGCGGGAAGAAGTTTGTGCTGGAGAGCGAGCTGGCACTGCACCAGCAGACCGACTGCGAGAAGAACATCCAGGTGAGGAGGCAGGGGGTTGGGGACAGGGAGGGATAGAAACCAGCTTCCCACTGGAACCTGCTAGCAGCTACACTCCGATCTCGAGCTCCACGACAAAGCATTCGAAACGTTTAAAACCACCACAGGTGCTTATAAACAGATACAGTGCGTCTGCTTTTTATTCTGATTTAATGTTCTCTGGCTACCTCTCATCAAGTTGAGAATGTATTTTCTCTTGCACTCTTTGTATGACAGGCCCCCTGACGCAGCAAACTGCACAAGAAAAATACTCTCAACTTGATTAGAGGTAACCACCCGACACTTGGAAACCTGCAGTGCGCTCAGGGGTGGTCTTCTACTGTACTCACACTTACTAGAGGGGTGGTGGGGACGGTGGAGGCTTGTATTCATTAAGTCATTAATTATTTAATGTACTCATGCAACTTGTTGCAGAATGCATTTTGTAATGCATCTGCAGACAGACTGTATAATAACTTATCGTAGTAGTGCCGGCACAAACAGGGCTGTCATGCAGTTGTGATGTTCAGTATATTTCGGTGACAAGAGGTTACAAAACTATGACAGTGCAGTAATGTTTATTTAACTCTCCTACCGCCATGCTGGTGCCCAGGCATCAGAAGACACACACAATTCACAGAGATACAGGGGTGTGCAATTCGTATCGCCCGCCGCCCCAGACAACAAGATCTGTGTGAGGGACAAGAAGTTTTGCTGTTATACTTTGCCCGTCAGACAAGTAGTTTTTGTTTATTTTTTTCCTATGTTCGTTCTGTTGCTAGAAAAACACTATATATTTCTAGAAAGCAACGCAAGTTTCTGAAAACTGACTTGCGGAAGTCCGGAAGTTGAATTGTCTGAGTGTCTCTGGCAAGGCACAGACTATTTTTTTTAAACTTAAGTTATTTACTTTTTTTTTTAAATTAGCAAATAAGTGATGTTGCTTTCTTAATACATGAACCTGACATTGGCAGTCTAGTAAAGTTACAACACAAACACCAGAGTTGCTAAGGAATTAGCGGATTAGAAAAAAATCGTGTTGTGTAATTTATCAACTTTGTGGTCAGGCGTGTACAGTACTTGTTGGGATGTTGTCCTGCCTGTAAGTTGCCCAGAGCTGCGTGGTCCTCTGACGCTGTAGCTCTGAGGTGGCTGCATGGTGGGCCTGCAGAGTGAAAAGAAGCGGACGGCTGACGGCACAAGTTTTGGAGGACACGTGTGTCCGTCTTTGTCTCTCCCAAGTCAGCATGGGGGTGGCAGCGGTGAGCCTGGCTGAAATAAAAAAAAATAATAATTGGGCTTTCCAAATTGGTTTCCAGATTTTAAAAAAATAAATAAGTAAAAAGAGACTTTTACTGGTAGAAGCATTGCAAGACAAATTTCCCCTGGCAAAAAATGTAATGATTTCTTTTTCTTTCGATTTTAGTGTTGATAACCTTGTTTGAAAATGACCATATTTACATTTTGTTTTTAGATTTAAACGCTATGTTTAAAAAAAAAAAAAAAGTTTTTACTAGATTTGAACAGTGAAAGTGATATTAGTTATTTATTTCAAATGCACAATCCTTTGAATTATTATTATTTATATCTTAGCAGACGCCCTTATCCAGGGCGACTTACAATTGTTACAAGATATCACATTATTTTTACATACAATTACCCATTTATACAGTTGGGTTTTTACTGGAGCAATGTAGGTAAAGTACCTTGCTCAAGGGTACAGCAGCAGTGTCCCCCACCTGGGATTGAACCCACGACCCTCCAGTCAAGAGACCAGAGCCCTAACCACTACACCACACTGCTGCCCTTCGATTTTGTGAAACTATTAAAACATGAAGATTGACAAATATGTTTATAATGATAGAAATGAAATGCTTATATATGAGATTATCTGTACAATATTTTATTATTATTTTAAAATAAAATGCAGACTAAATCACATGGCAATGTGTTTATATATTAATTCATTTATGTATTTATTTTTCAGTGAATAGAAAAAAAAAAAAAAAGCTATCCGGGTATGAAACCAGGATCACCTGCTGCAGGAGAGTTCCACTTAGCCATCATGGGACAAGATGTTAGATGAGGAAAAATAGGTGTAAAATGTTGTACAAAAAAAAAAGTATTTAATAGAAGTTAACAAAAGAAAAAACATTGTGTCTTTGCAGAATTTGTTATACAAGTTTCTGGGGTTCAGCAGTTACAAAACTGAAAGAACGTCAAGAAAAATCAGAATTCCACAAAGCAGCAGTAATAGTTGGCAGTGATTTTGTATCTGTGATGCAGCAAACTAAAACACCTGTACATCAGGAGTTCAATTCAGCTTATAGAGAAAGAGTGGATAAAACAGAGGCTAGGCCCTCCCCTGTTAATCACTAATTGATTGTGTTCACTGTTAAGTAAGACCAAAATCCAACAAGTTATATTCTACTTGTTTGTGTGTGTTTTGTGCGATGTGGAGGGGGCAAGTAGATTTTTCTAGCATTTTGTCCCTTGGACAACAAGTTTTTTTTTCAAAAATTGCACCTGGAGATAACATGTATGACTTTTTAAAAAATGTTTATTTGTTTAATAACACAGTCAAATGAGAATGGTTTCCGAAATAACGAAAAATTAAAAATATAGAGCAGGTCTGTGGAATTGTTTTTTTTTTTTTTTTTTTTTTTTACTGCTACTACAAATAGCTGTAATGAACTTACCCGACTGAATCAGCTAGTTGACTTGGCAGTGAAACTCTTGTGGTACTGCAGGCATTGAGGAGAACGAGGAGTGCTTCCTGATAGCTGCGTTTCAGGTCACTAGCAGTGTGGAATTCCTTTAACCTGCTTGGTAGGCAGTATCTGAGAAGATCATTTTTATTGAAATATTACATCCACCAGGTAACCTGCTGGAATAACGACTTGAAAGGCTTTTGGATTCCTGACAGTTCTGTCCCAAATCCATATTAGTTTCAGTTATCTGTTTGATCAGTCATGCGTTTTAAGCCTGAGGAAGGACTTCAGCATACAGTACTAATCGTCAATTAAAAAAATAAAAAAATAAATAAAAAATAATGTATGTATTGGTATGTTTAACATACCTTTGTCAAGGGAATATGTGTGTGTGTATACTGAGATTTATTTGCAGTTTAAAGTTTTCAATTGTTTTGGTTTTTTTGTTGTTTTTGTGCTGGCCATATACCTTCATCTATAGTCAGTCATAAATGAAATGCGCACTCAAAACCACGCACAGATAGGAACTTACTTTTAGATTCTGTAAAAAAAAAAAAAGTGCTGTCTGTTTTATTTATTGGTAATTTCCAATTACCCAATACTGCTGCAGGCATGACGGATTACAAGGTGTGTTTGCCCTACACTGCCCAAGGCATGTAGACATGTAAAAGTCTCCTTTCACCATTACGAAGCATTTTTTATATATTAATTCTCATTAGTTCATTGTGATAAATGTGGACAGTGTTCATGTGCTGGGTGGGCAGGAGCGGGAGGCTACTGTATGGTACACACTTGGAACGAAGCTGACAAAACCACGCTGCAGTACAGGGTTCATTTCAAACTTCTTAGTGGCCCTGCAGTTTGCTCACAGCCTCAGCCGTACTGTAAAAATAAATTGAAGTTGTCATTCCAGTTCTTCGACACTCCCATCGTTTTCTGACTGGTGTCCCTGCATGTTAATCAGAGCAGCTGTAATTTGAATTGGGTGTTTCGGTAACTTGGAATTGATATGGTGTTGATATTGTTTGTTTTGTTTCTTTTAGTCAGAAACAAACCTTGTCAGACCTTGTGTTAATTGTTGAGCTGGTAGAAAAGCAGAACGACTTGTGCATGTGGAGCCAAGCTGCCACTAGTGCATTCCTTCTTGTGCAGCCTGCATGTACATTCTCTCTGATCAGTAAGCTGGGAGTAGCATCATGCTGAAGATAGATACTCTGTGTGTGTTTCCTCAGATTACCTTTCGTCTTCAGATAGGGGTGGTAGTGTGACACAGCCGAGACTAAATCAGCCAGCTAGTATAATGGTTCAAATACAAATCCAGCATTCAGCTTCAATGTGAGCCCTGCTTTGTGTTGCTCGGTGCTTGTAGATCTTGACTGTGGTGTGGAAGGAAGTGGGCTCAGGTTTGCTACCAGTTGACCCGGGGTCTTGATTCAATCAGATGTGACAGGAGCTGAGTTTGGAAGCCCACAGGCTTTACATGAGGTTGAAATCCAGACAGCTGGCTGTGTGTCTCAATTAAAAATAAAATGTGCGAGTATGAGAGAGAGAGTATCTAGTGAAAAGCAAGCAACGTCAACGCCACTTTCTGTATACCCAGCATGATACAGTGACTTCAAAGTATTCAACCGTCCCACCTGGCTTTCTGCAATGGTGACCACCAAGACAGCTTGGTAATGTGGAAACATTTGCAGTGCCGCTGCGATATTCAAGCAATTTCCCACCCACACCCAGAGTACCATAATTTAGCAGAGGAGGACTTTTTTTGATCTGCTGTATTTTGTAGAAAGCATTTTTGTTTTTTAGTCCTGTCTGTGTTGTCAAGTGAGTCAAAAGTTGTCTACAACAGTTGTAGAACGCAGAACCAAGAGTTTTTAAATCCATAATCACATCTGATACCTGGAGAACTGGTTTAAAAATAAAACAAATGCATAAATAGAGTAAATGCAAACTGAACTTTGTTTGGTTTCTGTAGTTGCCATCAGTTTTTACGCCGGGCTGTTTGAGAAGTAGCAAGTGTAGAATACACCATTTTCGATTGCAGTCATGCGCTGAGAGGATGAGCAGTGCCCCCTGGTGGCCCATACCCATTTTGAGCACTGAACTGACTTTTGACATAAATCGATTAGTATTGAACCGCAGTCAAGGCTGTAGAATACTATAACATGCATTTTGGATGCTCTTTTAAGTCTAAATATTAGATAAACCCAGTTTTTAAAAAAAAATGTAAAAAAAACAAACAGTTCTAGGTTCTCCATGCTCTTAATTACTCCAGTTCATCATGAACACCCAATAGTTTCCAAACCAGAAATAAACAACTCTGAGATTTCACTGAGGTTCTTGCAAAGAGTCTGAAGCTCTTCTTTATTTAACCCTTTTATGCATGGGGGGATAAAAAAAAAAGAGTCTTTATAGGGGGTTATATAGAAGATGCAAATGGAATTTTTCTTTTTTAAAATGTCAATGAAAATATGTATTTGTGTCCAAATCTATTTTTTTTCCAAGTTATTTTCAATATTTCATGCATGAAAGGATTCATTTAGAATTGTATTTATAAGGACGATTTGGGGTGTACAGCTTGCAGAATCTGACCCCAGGTCTTCCTTCGTTTGATGCTGAACATGGTGAACACTGCAGATCACGTCCCATTGACCCCAGCATGACAGAAGGAACATCGTCGGCCAAATGTTTTGGATGCAGATTCTGCTTTTGTACTATCTAAGATTAAAAATTTGGAAATAATAAAAAATAAAAAAGCACATAATTTTGCACTGTAAACCATAAAGTCAGCCCGAGTGTCAGGTGTGGACAGCCGTTTCAGACTTCCACTGCATGACTGTCAAATTCCCTGACATCTCCAGGGCTTAACCTTCATATCACTTCAGTAGTTTATACAGCAGTGTCTTCACCATAAAAGCACACTGTCCAAAATACTGTACAAAAACACCAGAGATGAAGGCTGCATAAGCCCTCAAACTCAGTGGCCTCTCCCAAGCACTGCAATTCATTTTCTCTCTGGATAAGAAATGTAGACAAATTGTTCAAATTCCATTCGGCTCGCCACCTGCTTTCTAAGTAAACACAGCCCTGTCCTCCTGTCGTTCACACTTTGTAATAAAGTGATTTACTGTTCCCTCTGTGAAGGGCACTGTTTGAGAGCCAAGACTTGCAGGGTTTATCACCTGCAGCAATGGCCACATTCTCCACAGCCAGACATGAAGAATGCGAGGGACTGAATACAGTCACAAAGTAGGAACATCTCCCATCTGTAGTTCACACTTCTTCAGTGTAAATGGGCTTCTAAGCAAATGGTGTCTTTGACTACAAGTGTAGTGATGATCTTGACATGAGGAATCATATTGTATTAAGACTAGGATTGCATAGTTTGTATCGTGATACCAGACCACAGCATTGCTCATTGTGGTTCACCTAATGGTTCTTAAAATCAAGTGTGTTATTCAGTTGGTATGAATACAGACTCTCATTTAATTTCTCTAGATTAGTTTGATGATGTTGTTGTTGTTGTTGTTATTATTGATCGTATTGTGCATCATACAAGTAGCCCATCAAGACCATCACATGTATTGTGAGGCATGACGTATCGCGATCTGCATACCACAATATGCATTGTAGCGTGATGTTAGTGTGTTGTTACAAGTTTTGCATTGCTTTATGAAGCAAAATGAGTTCATTCTAAAAGAGATTCCCACAGTACTTCCTAAACTTAACAAGCTAGTGAAAGTGAGGCAAGATTTATTAAAGAAATGTCTCCTTCAGGTTTTTAGTTACAAACGTGTGACTTCAACAGTTCAAAACCGTACCCGGGATCTTTCACAAGTTGTGTTAAGGCATGTAGGCATGCATATATATATATATATATATATATATATATATATATATATATATATATATATATATATATATATACAGTACTGTGCAAAAGTTTTAGGCAGGTGTGAAAAAAATGCTGTAAAGTAAGAATGCTTTCAAAAATAGACATGTTAATAGTTTATATTTATCAATTAACTAAATGCAAACTGAGTGAACAGAAGAAAAATCTACATCAAATCAATATTTGGTGTGACCACCTTTTGCCTTCAAAACAGCATCAAGCATCAATTCTTCTAGGTACACTTGCACACAGTTTTTGAAGGAACTCGGCAGGTAGGTTGGCCCAAACATCTTGGAGAACTAACCACAGTTCTTCTGTGGATTTAGGCAGCCTCAGTTGCTTCTCTCTCTTCATGTAATCCCAGACAGACTCGATGATGTTGAGATCAGGGCTCTGTGGGGGCCATACCATCACTTCCAGGACTCCTTGTTCTTCTTTACGCTGAAGATAGTTCTTAATGACTTTCGCTGTATGTTTGGGGTCGTTGTCATGCTGCAGAATAAATTTGGGGCCAATGCCTCCCTGATGGTATTGCATGAGGGATAAGTATCTGCCTGTACTTCTCAGCATTGAGGAGACCATTAATTCTGACCAAATCCCCAACTCCATTTGCAGAAATGCAGCCCCAAACTTGCAAGGAACCTCCACCATGCTTCACTGTTGCCTGCAGACACTCATTCGTGTACCGCTCTCCAGCCCTTCGGCGAACAAACTGCCTTCTGCTACAGCCAAATATTTCAAATTTTGACTCATCAGTCCAGAGCACCTGCTGCCATTTTTCTGCACCCCAGTTCCTGTGTTTTCGCGCATAGTTGAGTCGCTTGGCCTTGTTTCCACGTCGGAGGTATGGCTTTTTGGCCGCAAGTCTTCCATGAAGGCCACTTCTGACCAGACTTCTCCGGACAGTAGATGGGTGTACCAGGGTCCCACTGTTTTCTGCCAGTTCTGAGCTGATGGCACTGCTGGACATCTTCCGATTGCGAAGGGAAGTAAGCATGATGTGTCTTTCATCTGCTGCAGTAAGTTTCTTGGCCGACCACCGCGCTCACGGTCCTCAACGTTACCTGTTTCTTTGTGCTTCTTCAAAACAGCTTGGACAGCACATCTGGAAACCCCTGTCTGCCTTGAAATTTCTGCCTGGGAGAGACCTTGCTGATGCAGTATAACTACCTTGTGTCTTGTTGCTGTGCTCAGTCTTGCCATGGTGTATGGCTTTTGACAGTAAACTGTCTTCAGCAACCTCACCTTGTTAGCTGGCTGTTCCTCACCCAGTTTTATTCCTCCTACACAGCTGTTTCTGTTTCAGTTAATGATTGTGTTTCAACCTACATATTGAATTGATGATCATTAGCACCTGTTTGGTATAATTGTTTAATCATACACCTGACTATATGCCTACAAAATCCCTGACTTTGTGCAAGTGTACCTAGAAGAATTGATGCTGTTTTGAAGGCAAAGGGTGGTCACACCAAATATGGATTTGATTTAGATTTTTCTTCTGTTCACTCACTTTGCATTTAGTTAATTGATAAATATAATCTACTAACATGTCTATTTTTTAAAGCATTCTTACTTTACAGCATTTTTTCACACCTGCCTAAAACTTTTGCACAGTACTGTATATATATATATAATATAATATAATATAATATATGTGTGTGTGTTTTTTTCTTACCCTGTAACTGTTTGCATGGAGGCTGGTACTGGGCACTCTTTAGTTGGCGTCTCTTTTTCAAACTCTGCAGCCACTGTAGCCTCGTGATCGTTCAGTTACCCACTGTCTTCGTGGAAGGGTTAGGGGTACTGCTCAGCACAGTCTTTTGCAGTTCTGTTCAGTGTGCTTGCTGCATGATTCATTCTGTAGTTTATGCGGAAGCTGTTAATGGGTGCTGCTGGGGACCACAATAAACTAAGGCAAATGAACATGCCTGTATCTCCGATTCCAATACGTGGACAGAATCCTGGATGTGAGAACATTTCTGTGGAATTCTTCATTTCTTGTGTGAATTCTGTATTGATTTCTCCGTTCGCGGAATCCTAGAGGGGCTGGTGGTTACGTGTGTTGAAAATAGTGTTGGATGTAAAGATGCACGATAAATGCAATTCACATAGGCGAGTAGAAAACATGCTTATTACATGTCGCCATATACTGATTCATACATACTAACATGCTGAGAATTAAATATTGTTAAATAGTGAACACTTCGCATGTTTTATGCTTTTTAAACAAGTGTTACATTTAATGTTTGGGGAGAGGGGCCGACAATAAGGCCCTGCACCAGGGCCCATCTTTCTGTTCCTTCACTGACTGGGACACCTTGCTGTTTCAGTTAAACTTACCCTGCAAGTCCAGCTGTAAACACCCCCAAAAACCGCTAAATACTGACCGTAATACTTCTGTGTATGAAATGTATATCTTTGGACAGACTGACTGCTCTGTAATCTAGGTGGTATTGTTCACTTACTAGAAACTAAAGTTGAGCAGGCCAACGTTTCTGCATGTGCCGCGTTCATGTTTGTCTGCTTGACTTGTCAGTTTTCTCTTTTGCTTGAGTGTTTTAAAGTTACAGATGGTACTGTATGCTAGCTTCTTAGCTGCCTCATCCTGTATCTCCCCTGCTAGAGCGGAGAGGTGGGGCTCACCACCAATATTAACAATTTC
The DNA here is from genome assembly GCA_030684275.1 of Acipenser oxyrinchus oxyrinchus. Lineage (NCBI taxonomy): Eukaryota > Metazoa > Chordata > Actinopteri > Acipenseriformes > Acipenseridae > Acipenser > Acipenser oxyrinchus. The sequence goes on along the minus strand of CM060269.1, from coordinate 16,350,639 downwards.
GGATTTAGTGGAGTGCTGTAGATCAAACTGTCACACACACAGTAACTTACACTGGCATTTTCTTGTGTATTTCAGTGTGTCTCCTGTAATAAGTCCTTCAAGAAGCTCTGGTCCTTGCATGAGCATATCAAGATTGTCCATGGCTATGCAGAGAAGAAGTTTGCCTGCGAGATCTGCGAGAAGAAGTTCTACACCATGGCTCATGTCAGGAAGCACATGGTTGGTGAGTTCAGGGACTGGGAGAGTTGCCTGTGTAAAACATGAACACTTATAAACATACATTAAATACTTCATTATAAATGGTAAGGCAAAAAGCCTAGTAGAGTGGACAGCTCTATAACTGATAACTGATCCTGCTGAATGCGTAATTGCAAAACAATCCTGACGTTTTAGACTTCATAGAAAGTACAGGATATGCAACAGATAAAGTTGCAAGAATATGTATTAATGCAACCCTTGGTGCAGTCAGCACTCACGTATCCGACCCTATAAAATTGTGACTTCAGTGACGGTTAAACGCTGTAGACGATATCTGATTATTTCATTTTGGCCTGTTCCAACCCCTGTCCGTTTTTCAGGGAACACAAAAAAAATACAATATCAAAAATACATATCTGAAAGGACTGTGTTTTAAAATAAGTAGGCTTTTATTTAGATGCACTATATTGGTTTTGTTGGTACAGTACTATATTTTCAACAGAATAAGTATTTAAATTCAGAACGATATGATTCTGAAAATATCCCTTGCCAAAACTAAAGAGACCACACGTTAACTGCAATTACAGTACATGCTTTTAAATCCGGTACATATTTGTCGTCAGGTGAGTGTGGTGTGGTGACAAAGGCAAGGTCCAAACAGTAGTGAACTCCCAAAATGTCTGTGTTTATTTAATACAAACAAAAGAACCACCCTCTACCAGCAATGGTATCTGGGTGGGGGTGGTGGTGGTGGGGGCGGCTTGCAGGCCAAAACAATAACAACAATCCACTCCACAGGCCTGTGCATGAAAATGTGCTCTTGCTTTCAGCGGGTGGTGGTGCGTGGTTGTGTCGTGAGGTGAGGGTTGTGCTCAATTGGCTGTGCTGGCTCCGTGGCTGCAGCCACTGGCTCCGTCCTCCTCTGCGAGACACAAAAAACAAAAGTACCCTGCTCTGGCAGTATATGTTACGTTTCAGTCGTACTCGCGCAACTACATCCCTGCAATCAGCCTGTTGCCATGGTTTATCCAATCGCTGTCTGACCCGTATCTGATTGCAATTGAGTTGTTTCGAGTACTTGCAGTTACGCTGTTTCCCCAAGATGGCCGACTTCCAGGTTTCCGCCCACCATCGAGACCCGTCTGTGGAGAAGTGTACTACCAACCTGACCCGGCACCCTTTCCCATTGAGAGGGAGATTTACAGCATCGATTCGTTCTCTCTTTTATCACGGTATTGTAGCAGTATGTAAAATTTCCCATTTAACGACCTAACAGCAAAATACAATCTAAATGTTATCCAATCACAGAACTGGGTAAAACATAAAAGGCAATGCAATTTAGCAAAACCAAAAGATAAAAATAAATAAATAAAAACAACAACAGTTTCCAGAATTAAAACAGTATCCAAAGTCAGTCTTAAATTGCAGAATATAGAGTTCGATAAGGCCCTAATGTCACAGTTCACTTGCAAATGAAGATGCACAAAAGCAACTAAAGATCAAAGATAAAAATTTTAAAAAAATACATCACAGTATCTAGAACTGTTTAATGATTAACTGTTACATTACCCTAGCTTGTCTCGTTCATTTTGTTTTGGCTGCATTTTCGTCAAGTGAAACTGGAGGAAGCGCTGTGTAACTGCACAATATAAGACAGACAAGCATTAGAGAGAATGTATTTATTTTTTAAACGTGGGCTGTGATAGATATTCAGATACATTGTAACATTGAAGAGATGGGCTTTGTATCAGACAACTGGAGACGGGTAAGTGCATTAATTTGTTACATATATATGTAATGAGGATTGATTGTATTCTTAATATAAGGTCGGTAAAATGCGACTGACGTGTATCTGGGTAACGGACATCCGAGTGCTCACTGTATTACAGCAAGTGATATGCAAATTATAAACAGCTCTGCATATTGTAACATTACTTCAAGACTCCTCATTACTTTGCACAGTGAAAACAGTGAGTATCTGTGCTCACACCAGTGGAGTGAATTGAGAAAGCTGCACGCTAATTAAGTGTACATCATACTCATGCATCCAGATATATTTCTTTACTTCCACATAGAAGTGGAGATAGAAGCTGAATACACCCACTCATACATCAGAATTGTTCATTCATTGTGTAATTCCATTACTTGTATCCTCAGCCTTACCCTACAAGGTCCTGCTGCAGCACCCTTGCCTGTACTCGAGCACAAGCAATGACCTCTGTGGGTGTTGGAGCACACTGAAGACAAATTGCTGCATGTTGAGTTAATGGAAATCAAAACTCAGTGTTGTCAGTTTAGGAAAACTAATGTCTTGGACGGGCTGTGATTTTTAATGAAGTAAACCTGTGCCCTAGACACTGATGTGGTCTCTGTTTTTGAGGCTAGCACAGGGGTTCCCAACCTTTTTCAATGTGGTGTTTGGATTTTTCCCACGTACCACTTGCCATGCAATTTTAAACTTTTATAGGTATATGTATAAGCACATGTAGAAAGTAAAGTATTTATATAACTAACCTAACTTAATGAGATCCCTGGGGTTGAATCTTCATTACCAGTTCATTAAGCAATGTTGCCATTTTGCGCATTGAAAGTTGCTGATGGCAAAGTTTCCGTTTCTTTTGTTTGAAACAAGTCCAGTGTTCTGTTTAGTTTTTTCTTCCCATTCTGAATGCTTTGTAGATAAATGACGTCTCAGTGTTGCAAGTTTAAGAACTTCATTTGACAAAACCTCCTGACAAATAGCGCCCTGGGGCTTTGGGTCGTCCTTGGATCCAGTACATGTAAATACTAGGCTTGTAACGATTAATTATTGATAAAATTATTTATCAATTGGGACCCCACGATAACAAATCAATAATATTTTAATGAAATCGAATATTCCATGAAATTAAAAACGTGTCTTGTATATATTAACTTACCGTCAAGAACGTAGTCTGTGTTGTTGCTTCTAAAAGTTACGGAGAATATGCATTTGTGAAGAAATACAGGATGATGATGCAGAGATCAAGCGTAACCTGCTGATTTAATGTATTTTATACATATTTTGTTTTAAATCAGTCCCAACTGTAGCTGCCTGTCTTGAGCGAAACTAATAATATTTAACGTTACTACGTTGTCACGTGCCGCTGATTCAGAAGATTTTTTTTTTTTTGTTCACCTTTTCGTTTTGAAGCAATGCACTATCCCCAACCTTTTTCATTTTTGATTGCTGTCTCAGTCTAAATGCCGCTGGATTGTAGCTCAATGTATGTGATCAAATGAAACACTGCAGGATGTACAAAATAGTTTGTCCCGGGTTCGCGCCCACCCTTCGCCTGTGTGTGGGTTGCCTCGTCCTGTGTAATGCGCCTGTCTGCGTTAACCGAGATCTCTACAATAGGAATGTTCCTATATCCCTGTAGGACATGTTTTAAATTGTTGAAAATGAAAAGTACACAAACTGTGGTTTTTAATGTTTTTTTTTTTTTTTTTTTTTTTTTTTAATATAGTCTTTCTATCAGTGTTAGGAATATTGAATGCAGTGCGCTACTTTTATGCTAGTTTTTTTTTTTTTTTTTTTTTTTCCTGAACAGTGAAAACAAGCAGTAGAATGAGAGCACAGAATAGAATTATGTGCTTTTACATAAATACTATTACTGGCTGAAAAAGAAGTGTGTAATTTTGACAAGACAAATGTTCCTTCATATTGTGTAAATTATATAGTTAGTATTTGTTTCACATAGAAAGCTGTTTCAGGTAATGGCGGCTTTGAAGGTGATGTTTGGTATTGCATCAATGAGAGCTAATATATAAACACACGTATTAAAAGAAAACAGATGGGGGCAAATGCAGACTGCATACGTATCTTATTATATATGATGTGGTTAAAGCTGTGTGTTGTGTTGCTTAGTAGTACATGTTGTAGTAGCACAACCTGTGATTGTGTAGAAATGGGTTTATGCAAGAACAAATTTTGGGAGTTGTTTGCGGACCACCTGGAGTTTACTCACAGACCACAAGTTGGGAACCACTGGACTAGAAGATGAAAGGATCAGTCAGCTCATGGCCAGTCCTGTTCAGTGCTGTATCTGGGTGTGGGTGTGTGGGTGTGTGTGTGTGTGTGTGTGTGTGTGTGTGTGTGCTGGTGCTGGTGTTTGTTTTTGTGTGGGTAAACATCCTGCCTTCTCTTCCCAGCACACACCAAGGACATGCCCTTCACCTGTGAGACCTGTGGGAAGTCGTTCAAGCGCAGCATGTCCCTGAAGGTGCACTCACTGCAGCACTCTGGAGAGAAGCCTTTCAGGTGCGAGGTAAGAATGAGAAACCGGGTGTGGGGCCGGGGCAGCGAGGCGAGCGGGAGGAGAGCAGTATTAACTTGAGAAAGCTGTCTGTTAACTTGTCAGCCTGTTATAAAGCATACACCATCCTCACGCGTCCACCCAGTCACACCTAAGAATTCCTAATTCAACTGCCGATCGAATGTTTGCTTTGACCACTACTCTGTGTGACCTTTATCGTGAAGCCTTCTCCATTCCAGCTGCACTTGCAGAGCTCTGTAAGGGGTGCGACAGACGGGGCTAACGCTGCTTTCTTCCTCCCTCTCTCTCTCTGAGAACTGTGACGAGCGCTTCCAGTACAAGTACCAGCTGCGCTCCCACATGAGCATCCACATCGGACACAAGCAGTTCATGTGCCAGTGGTGCGGCAAGGACTTCAACATGAAGCAGTACTTCGACGAGCACATGAAGACACACACCGGTGAGTACATGAGAAATTAACACAAGAACATTCACCAGCTAGAGAAGGCCATTCATCCCGTCTGAGCACATCCAGTTCATCTCAGGACTTTAACCCACATGTGCCTGTTGTCCTGTATATAGGTCACTTGGAATTACAATTCAGGCGTAGCTGGGTTGTTGGGTCATTTAAATTATCAAAGTGTTTCTGCCTCAACAGCACTACTCGGTAACCCATTCCGTACCTTCACCACTCACTGTATGAAGTGTCTCTTTCCCTCTGTCCGAACACAAGCAAGCTATAAATTTGCTTGATGTATGGTTTTAATTACTTGCTATGTGGTACTTGTCAAACAGATGCATTTAGTGCATTTAGAGGCTGTTGGATTCTGTGATTAGTCTAAATGCATTTCTGTTCTGTAATTAATCCAGATTCTGAGACCAATACAGAACTCTGATTACCCAGCAAACCACAGAAGGGCTGGTCTGAGTGATGGGACTCAGTGAAAACGGTCCAGAGGCTTGATCAAATCAGTATAACCCTTTAAGATACAGGGGACATGTATGTCCAACAAATTAAAATGATGATAACTTTCTTATTTTTGCACGAAACAGGTTGGATCCGGTCATCCAAATTGTCAGTTTTCTCCTCGTGAACAAGTGCTCAATTCCTTGTGTACCTTAAGGGGTTAATAAATCAACCCTGGTTTTTTAAGTTAGGGTATTTATGACCTGGTTGGAGGAGTCCTGGATTGGATTGGAGTGGACTGAAAAGAACCTCTGGTATAGGATATGTGTGGACAAAGTTGGCTATTCCAGTCCGGGTCTTTGTTTCAACCATGTTCAGTCTGAATTGTGTAATTTAACTAAGTACCCACACAAGCCTTAAAGTAACAAGTACAGTAGAAACCTTAGTTATGCATCTATAGGCATCGTAGGGTTTTCATAAGTATGAAATGTCAGTGACCCTGAAATGTTTGATTCTTTTTCATACCTCTTAAAACTGCATAATGTAACAAACTTCAAGATCCAGCTCTGGGGAGCTAAAACAGTTTAAACACACAGATCTCCAGAGTTATTTTGAGGTATGACAGAAACCTAGTTTTTGGGTTGGAACCGCATAAGTCTCGTCTTTTGAATGGTTCTGGTCTATCAGAGGAATATGTCGTTGACACGAGTGGGAAAGCTTGGAGGCCTTTCAATTAAAATATCATGTGGTATTTTGCTGTACTAATATAATAAACTATGGGTGACTATTACTTGATATAGATTTTCATGTTATGCATGAATGTAAGAATTGGCATTCTGTGGTGGTGTACTTTTTTTCTTTCAAATAGCATATATCTAAAATCGTTTGCATGGTTTATTTTAATTGCAAATATATATCCTGCCCAGTATTATAGTTTTGTTACAGGATACATTAGTTTATATCCAATGTAATTTAATCACAGTTTTACATATAGACTGCCCTGTTCTCAGGCTGCGTCCTAGATTCTGGGCCGCTCTGCTTTTCAGATAACGTCCCAAATTCTGGTCTGCTTTGGTTCTCAGGTGACGCCCCAAATTCTGGGCCGCTGTGCTTTTCAGATAACGTTGCAAATTCTGGTCTGCTTTGATTCTCAGGTGACGCCCCAAATTCTGGACTGCTCTGCTTTTCAGATAACGTCCCAAATTCTGGGCCACTGTGCTTTTCAGAATTCAGCTCAGTTTTTGGGATCTTCTGCTCTTACAGATGACAGCTCAGTTTCTAGGTCATGCTCAGTTTACCATCAAAATGTACACAAGAACTGGATCATGAATTCATTTAAGAGTAACCCTTAGTACATGAATCAAAGTTAATGGATTTTTTTACTCTCCCCAGAAAGTATTATTTTTTATGAAGAAACAGAAATCAAATTTAAATGTTTAAAAAAAAAAAAAAAAAAGTTTTTCTTTATTACAATGAAGAAACTACATTGTACTGAAATAGATGCATGAACGTTCATTAAAGCAGACGTTTTCCTTTATTAAAGGTTAATATTAAAACACATTTTTGAGAAGGAGCATGGTATTCCAAAAATGGACATCTCATTTGCTTATGTAATGTCCATCAATATATAGTCATGCGTAGGGGTTGGGGGGTGCCACTAATGCGAACATTGTCTCACACGACAGCCAGCCCAAATTTGAGTTTTGGGTCCCCTTCGTGCAGACAATGATACTGCAGCCGATCGCAGACATGCATTTGCATGGGTATTGATGGACTATGTGGGTGCATTGAGATAATGGGTGGTGGGACGGGAATGCGTGCCTGTGATTGGGGGAGCGCGCACAGCAGCGTAAAATGTAAGCCTGGCAGAGGGAGGGGCTGGGTGGAGAGTGAGTTTTGAAGCTGTGCGAGATAACCAGTTGTTGTTTTTTTTAATTATGGAGTCAGACACGCAGAGACTGTTAGCTTTGTGTGCGTTACCTGCCTGTTTATTAAACCCTTTTATTTCTCCTGTGTTCGTTATTGTTTATTGCATTTATTTCTTCCTTTTATTGCTTCCTTTACCTCCATGTTACACTATCAATTTAAAATTGTGTTGCAACATACTGAATACCAGTTTTTAATTTTCAATTCAACATCAAGCATTGCAAACATAGCGACAACAGTCAGCTGTGCAGTTTTTTTTGTTTTTTGCAATATGCATTGCAACCAGGTAGGATACATTCATCTCCTTCTCTGAGACAGTGATTTTTTTAAGAACGTCTTGCTGTTTAGCTAATTGATCAGCTTTCATCTGGAAAAACTCGTGCCCTTTCACAATGCAGTCTGGATGCCGTGTCTCGGATGCCGACGGCTTTCGTGAGCCAGTACTAAACAACAAATGACACATGAGAACGTGGATCATCCTCGTCACCAATGTAAGAAAAACCAAAGTTAATATTAGATGGTAACTGCAAGATTTTTTTTTTTCTGTGAGCTGCAAGTAGGATTAGACATGTTTTCGTTTTGGATCCATTTTAACAACTGTTTTCAAAACAACACACAAAATGTCACATTATGCTTTCTTTTTTGGTTCATATTTAAAGCAAAAGACTGATGATAAAACAATACTTTGTTTACATAATTACTGCTAATTTGTATGCAAATTATATTTATTTTGAATATAGCATAAGAAGTTGTGTAGTGAAACAAAATCTTAAGTGTGCACAGAAACCTTGCAGAGGCCCCCACTTTGGGAAATGTTGCTCTATCACGCTCAAAAACATAAAAAATACATTCTGAAAACCAGAGCGACGCAGAATTTGGGACATAGCTTGAGAACAGGGCAGTCTGTATGTAAAACTGATTTAAATTATTTTAGAGATAAACTAATGTATCCTGTAACAAAACTGTAATACTGATGTATATTTGCAATCAAAATAAATTATGCAAACAATTATAGATATATGCTAATTGAAAGAAAAAAGTACACCACCACAGAAAGCCAATTCTTACATTCATGCATAACATGATAATTCATATCAAGTAATAGTCATGCATAGTTTATTATATTAGTACAGCAAAATATCACATGAAAGGTTCTGGAAAGCAGGTCTATCTCTCTCTCTCTTCGATCACAATGTTAAAATGCTTCCAAGCTGGGAGGCTCCCGAGTGGCGCATCCAGTGAAAGCACTTGCGTGGAGTGCAGGATGTGCCCTATAGACTGAACGTCGTCGGTTCGAGTCCAGGCTATTCCTTTGCCAGTCGTGGACGGGAGCTCCCAGAGGGCGGCGCACAATTGGCCGAGCGCCTCCTGGGGGTTAGGTTGGCCAGGGTGTCCTCAGCTCACCGTGCACCAGCGACCCCTGTGGACTGGCCTGGCGCCTGCGGGTTTGACTGTAACCTGCCCAGAGCTGCGTTGTCCTCCAACGCTGTAGCACTGGGTGGCTGCATGGTGAGTCTGCAGTGTGTAAAAAAAAATAGCAGGCGGCTGACGGCACACACTTCGGAGGACAGCGTGTGTTCGTCTTCGCCCCTCCCAAGTCAGTGCAGGGGTGGTAGCGGTGAGCCGAGCCAAACAAAATAATTGGACACTACTAAATTGGGGAGAAAATAAATAAAAAAAACACTAATTGGCTACTACTAAAATGAAAGAAAAAAAAAGCATGCTTCCAAGCTTTCCCACTCATGTTGACGTCATATTCCTCCGACAGACAGGGACCAATCAAAACACAAGACTGTAATGCGGTTCCATCCCAAAAACTGGGACTCTGTCATACCTCGTTGTTTTTATAGATTTTTTTTTGTTTGTTTTTGTACCCGGGTTAATGGGTAAGCGTTTGTTTATCAAAATTAAGGCTGTAAATGTTTAAACGATAGACAAAACAAAACAAAAAAATCTAAACAGCGTAGAAATTAACATTTAACTACAAATGTACTGTGTTTAGTGAGGGTCATGCATTGGTTTTCAATTTAGTTAAAAAATAAATAAATAAAATATTTTATAGCATTATCTTGATGCATTGTAAACTTAGATACCAAAGACCATGTAAAATTAGAAATAAAACAAAGTTAAAATACAAAGAATCTTTCATTGAAAATGTGCATGACCGTTTAAGCACAAAAGGCTTAACGGTCTATTTAAAAGTTGATCTGCAAATTTAATGAAACCCAAGCCGTGATGCCTCCCCCTGTGTCCCTGCAGGAGAGAAGCCGTTCATCTGTGAGATCTGTGGGAAGAGCTTCACCAGCCGGCCCAACATGAAGCGTCACCGGCGCACCCACACGGGGGAGAAGCCGTACCCCTGCGACGTGTGCGGACAGCGCTTCCGCTTCTCCAACATGCTCAAGGCACACAAGGAGAAGTGCTTCCGGTCACCAGCCCTGTCAACGTGCTCCCGGCGTTGCCCATCACCACCGCAGCACCCCTCCCCCCCGCCTCACCCTCCCCACCAGCCCCACCCCCTCGCCCTGCCCCCGCAGCCCATCCCACACCCTTCTCACACCTCCACCTGCACCCCCACAGCCACCACCACCCCCACCACCTGGCTGTGCCCCCAGTCTCACCTCCCCCGCCCCCAGCACTCTTCAAGAGCGAGCCCTTGAACCACAGAGGCCACGGGAGGACGGATACCTGAGGCACATGGGCGACAAGAACACAGGAGCGCAGCAGCAGCATTAAAATGCAACGTGTGTGTGTCTACATTATTTATATATATATATATATATATATATATATATATATATATATATATATATCCAGTATATAAGAATATATATATAGAGAGAGAGAGATTTATGTGTGTATATACAATATAAAGTCTTTTGCCCACTTTGCGAAGCTTATGGAGAGAGGGCATTCCGAACTGATACTGTGTTCCTGTGAAAATGCTGCTTTCAGCGAGACAAGCTGCGCCCCTGCTGAGCTCTGATGGGATAACACTTGTGGGTGTTTGCTACAGGGCCCTTTTATATGAGTAGTAGAGTCTTGATCAATTGTTGCCCCCACTGCTCTGCGGTGAACGGTTTTACCACAGCAGCGCAAAGTGGACGACTGACTTTGGAATCGCGCTATGCACACACACACGCAACCTTTCAAGTGAATGCATATCTTTTTTTTTTTTTTTTTTTAAATCCAGAATTAAACATTATTGCTTACTCCCCCTTACCATGAAGATGCAGTACTCCTTTGAAATCCCTTCCGTCACCCTGTGTGTGTGTTCAGTACATGCCAGTGTATATACACACATAAGTGCCTATAGTGTCGCTACTAGCATTAAAACATTGCAGAACTCTTCAACGGTGGAGAAGACTTGCTGATCCTGGTATAGGAAACATGGGCTTCTTTTGAGTAAAGGCACTTTTTTTGCCCTTTTTCACCCTGTACACTTTATATAAAGTTTTAAGGAAAAGAAAAAAATAGCATTAATTTGAACCTGACAATATGAATCTTAATGTAAACCAATCTCAACTTCTGGGATGATTCATGCATTTTCTTTTTTTTTGGGGGGGGTGGGGAAGACCAATATTGTAAAATGTTCTTGTTTCACATCTGCAGATGAGGTATGCTTTACTCGTTATTTTTTTTGTTTTTGTACCATGGACTTCTCAGAAGGACCTCTTTTTTACACGTTTGAGGAAACGGTTTTCAAGCTGATGGAAAAACGGAGTGCTCTCTTCTGAATGTGTAAGACTGGTCTAAAGCATTAAGTGTATCACTGTGTATCGAAACAAAGCTTTTGACTTTTCTAAAAAAAAAAAGAAAAAAAAATACCAAGCTTTTTGACACGAGCTAGACTCCAATCAGTTGTCCTAGCTGGGCTTCTTAGTATCCTGCATTATGCGAAAAGAAAAAGAAACAGTGTACTCGTTTATATAACTGTCTAAAGCACTCTTTTTATTTTACCTACAAAACAATTATTTTAGAGTTTTTGTATAGACATATTTAGTAGTATATGTTTATAAAAACAAAAAAATGTATTTCAAACAAATGGTGTAATTTTTTTTTTTTTCTGTGTAGCTGGACCTATGTTGTATAATAGATTTTAAAAAAATACAAATTATAACCTTTTTTATTAAATGTGATTCAGAAAATGAACTGACCCTGAACTGCTGCAGTGCTAGCCTGGCATATTCCATCCCTGTGTCTCACACTGCTGCTGTCCCCAGCCTGTGAACCTGAGACTGCGACACGACTTTTAGGAAACCTCTCTGTATCGCTTTGTTGGAAATAATACTTTTTTTTTCCCTTTTTTGTTGCATGTGAGTTTTTAAGTATACCGTATATGCTGTGCACCCCCGTTATTATAGGAAATGGTTCCTTTATGGTTAGGCCATGTCAACAGTAAATTGTCAAATACGATACTGTACAGCTAACACTAAAAGTTTTGCATCACCTAGAATTTTAGGATTGAGATGATAAGAAACTGATATGAACCTAATTTAGATATTTTATTTAACATCATGTAATCAAAAAAAACTACCAAATATCATTGCAAATGTCTACCGGAAGCCATAATAGCAGTACGGTATTTCTTGTTAAATTTCGAAATGTCACTTTTCAGTTTGTCCGTTTTTTCGTTAAGTATATGGAAAACTACAAAGCAGTATGTAATTCAATATGTTAACGTAGCATTATTTTCAGCAGGTTTCATTCGACTTTGTGAAGCAAAGTTTGTTAATTCTATAGGGTGATGCAAACATTTTGGCCAGAGCTCTACAGTATAACTTCACTTATTCACTGTTTTCAGTATTTCACTGTTTTTTTTTTTTTTTTTATATGTGTATATTGCTATACAGTATCTCTATATGGGTCACTCCACAGTGAATGGTCACCAGTCCTGGTGCCTCTGTACAATCAGTCACGTGACTGCTGTTGTAGTGATTAAGGGATTAACAGCTGTACTCTCACCTACCCTGTATAGGGTGAGGTGTTTAGAAGGGTGAATTGGGGTCCAGGCCATTGGATTGTCTGATTGCGGGACCTCCCTGTGCAGAACAGATATCTCAGTATCTGTTGTTGAGTGGTCGACAGGTCACAGTTCACAGAACCCCATTACTGGCCAGTGGCTGCTGTTGCACTGTGGTGTTACAAAGCTCCTGTTGGTTTAGTAACTCCAATTAGCGTTTTACAGACTGGCTGCATTTCGGTTGTCAACAGAGACAGAAAAATGATGTCTTGTCCAGCCCCCCTGCGTGTGTCTTGGACAACTAAATATTGTAATTTGGTAGCACTTTGCTGCGGAGTGGCCGGTAACATTATTGCATAGGAGGCGGTAGTGTTGATGCCGGAGATGTGTCCTTCTGCCACTGCAGGTCCTTGTTTGTTAATTGTTGTAGCTGTGAGTGTATGCGTAGGAGGGGAGGAGGGGCGGTTGCTGCTCAACTACACTGTTGAAAAACCTCAGTGCTTGAGTGATGTACGTCACGGCCAATAAACTGTCAGCAAATAATAATTTAAAACAAAGACTAAAAACAAAGACTCTTATTAAATAGGAAAGCGTGTATAAAGCCATAGGAATATCGGGGGAAATAAGTCTTGAAAAATCGTAATGCATTTTAAGAATTGATACCTGCCTAACAGTTATGCAACTTTAATTGGAAGGGAAAACGTAAAACAAAAAAATGGTTTCATGTGAAACTGATTTATGTATGACATTTTTATTCATTTAGCAGGAGCAAAAATAGATTGAATTATTGCCCTAACATCCTTACACCACCGGGCAGTAGTCTCCCGCTGAGATGTGATTGGTTCGCATCACTGTCATTCCCGCCCCTTTTCAAAGGAATGCCCTCCACCTCCACTCCTAACAAGAGAAAATGGCTGAATGAAAAAACAGCGATTCTGTGACGTAACAGAAAATGAATTACAAAACATACTACAAAAGAAAGAAAGAAAAACTTTGATGACAATGCAGTAGAGACTTCAAAAACATTTTCTGTTATTAAACAGAATACTGTAAAGCCAAAATATTTTATTTGCAAGCCAAAATATTTGGCAAATTACACCCATAAAACCTATTTTGCTCCAGTAATGTTGGCGCCCAGCTGCACTGGTAGTAGTATATTACTTCATTATATGTACAGCACCAAGATATTCGTGCCAAAAATGTTTACTTTTTTTTCAAATATTTATACTTGTACAGTATATGAAGTCATATTTACTGTCCAACCTCTCATTATTTTGACTGACTCATATATTAAATATGTGGAAAATTAAATGCCCCTCTGGAAGACAGGGTGCAATATCCTCAGCCTGCGGCTTCGGGCATTACAGCCCCCTGTCTGGAACAATAGTCTTTCCTTGGGTCAATAATTCTCCACTATAGCTGTCCCCTCCAGTCCATATTTACTATATACATACCTTATTTTCCATATTAACATGAAGTGTACATCACACACACGTGTCAGGGCAGAGAACATGAGGTGATGTCTCGGGTTTGCAAGGCCAGGTTCCAGCCTCAAATATCCCAGTGTCATTTAATTAGAGGAGGACACCCCACCCCTGAATTACAAATACCAGGCGTGCTTAACCCCCCTGCCCCCCACCCATAAAGCACTGTGATGGTACCAGACGTGCTTAACCCCCCCCCCTGCCACCACCCCTGAAGCACAGTGAGGGTACAAGACGTGCTTAACCCTCCTGCCCCCACCCCTGAAGCACATCCAAGGGTACAAGGCGTGCTTAACCCCCTGCCACCACCCCTGAAGCACAGTGAGGGTACAAGACGTGCTTAACCCCCCCCCCTGCCACCACCCCTGAAGCACAGTGAGGGTACAAGACGTGCTTAACCCTCCTGCCCCCACCCCTGAAGCACATCCAGGGTACAAGGCGTGCTTAACCCCCCCACCCCCACATCAGGAAATACTGAGCGAGTCATCATGGAAATGGATCTTCCTCGTCGTCATCATCATCACCACCACCACCTCCTCCTCCTCTCCTCTTGACGTATGGTATTGATTTGCTCTTGTATGCTCGTATTGTGTGTGTGTGTTTTCAATATGTAGAAACGCCTTCTGGATACAGAAGGCTTGCCGAAGGTGATAGGAGTAAAATATGTGCGAGGCTTAGTGAAATATCCCGTTACAATGAGTCGTCCGGTCAGGGTGTGAACAGTTCTTCTGATCTATGGTTTCAGAGGGGTCAGTTTTATGGATGCAGCTTTATTTATAGTGGCGCAGCTAGACACCACCCCCTTTTAGCATCCCTGAATACAATTCATACGAATTCCGATCGGGTTTGAGTTGTGAAGCTGCCACTGTTCACTGTTCATTTAAGACACAAAGGGTTTTTATCGTATGAATTGCATGGCCTCAATGGTACAGCTGCCTCCCTCAGTATTGCAGCAAGATTTTTGGGGGATTTTTATTATATTTCTGTTTGGAAGGAAGGAAACACACACACACAACACCTCAATTAAGCAGCACTTTTTTTAAACTGATAACACCATTTGTTTGGCTCCTAATAAACATTCAGTACTTGCACTAAGCCTGTTACTGACCAGTTGTATTCTTTTGTTGTGTGTGTTTTATTTTTGTGCCGTCCTCTGCTTAACACCCCTAGGCTGGGAATGCTCTCAACCTTGATTGTGATTTGGTCACATTGAAGGGTTTTTGATACAAAATTGGAAACAAGTTGCGGAAATTTCTTTTAAAACTTGTATCTTTGCCCCCTAAGCTATTATGGATTTTGCTAAGTGCTAGCAATGCTTTGTGAAACTGGGCCCTGCATTATAAAAAAAAAAAAACAAGCAAAGAACCAAATGATTTACATCATAATGACAAGAGAACCAGAGATGAGACTCCTTGTGCTAATAAGAAATAATAAAATGCATTGGAAAACTTTGGTGGACACAACACTCTCTAGTTTGCTTGGGCCCTGTTTGAGACACGAAACTAATTCTGTCCTCAGCCATGAAACAGTGAATCAGCTCAGTGCAATATTGGGGGGGGGGGGCAGTGTGGGTATTCTGTAATAACCCTGACTATTGCATAGCCTTACCCGAACGACAGGGGTGCCCCACAATTATAATTTTGCAGTTTTAATGACAGCTTTGTTAAAATAAGTTATCGACCCCAACGCCAGAAATATATATATATATATATATATATATATATATATATATATATATATATATATAATTTCTTGTGTTGTGGTCGACAGCAGATTTTTGTCAACGAATTGTTGTTGTCTGTTTGTTTGTTTACCTACCCCCTGTTTTGAGATTTATTTTGATGCAGCCTGACGACCCTGATTCAGGAGCACATTTCTTATGAATAACTTCCCCGAAGTCATGCTAAAAAAAAATTTTTTTAAAAATCCCTGTCAAATATGAAGTGGTGTGACGCTGCTGGCGTGTTTCAGGCCATACCCTCTGACAGCAGAACCGTTCACACTGGTGGCCGTTGCTCAGCGTGATTGAGGGATTTCAGTTGCCCCGGGGTTGTGAATGTTTAACGAGGATGACCATGTCTTCTGATGTTCTTGCTCAAATAAAGTTTAGAATTAAACCTTTTTTTTTACCCACATGGTCCTCGTCCGATGTGTGTGGTCTTCAGTGGGACAAAATTTATTTACCAGAAAAACGCACCATGTGTCTTTCATGTCACGCAGTGGTGGCAGAGTATATGGATGTAACCGATATGCTTGTTTGTTCTTTGTTGTCCTCGAGTCATGAAGACCTTGCAGGCAGTGAGGTGTCAGGTTTGGGGGCTCTGGGGTTCAGACCTGGCTGTGTCACTCGGGGAGTGGGAGACTTGGTCTGAGAGCCAGGGACCTGATTGCACCTTATCAGGGTAGTGCTCCTCTGGTTACAGCTGATGTGACTGAACTTCATTTTATTCAGCCCAGCCCCCTTTCCTTCGCCCTGGATGATTATTTGCCAAAAGCTGTGTTAGCAAGAAAATAGAATCTTGCCTTTCCGCGCTCTGGAGAAATGCTTTGCTCGCTGCATGGAGCAAAACCCTCAGTTTCTCCACATTTTGATACTGAAAAGAGTGCACTCCCATTCAGGCAAACCACACAATACAAACCGAGGTTTAAACAGCTGCTTGCAAGCATAAATATCTCACCTCGTCAATACTGTTATTTGAATGCTTGATAACATGTGAAGTATGGCAACCTACCTGTATGAATATACTTGAGCAATGAAAGTAACCTGTTTCAAGTATATTTATCCATTATGGCAATGTTTAATACTAGCTGAATAAACCTAGATTGTTTTTTGTTTGCTTGTTTTCTATTACATTTCATACCTGTGTTTGTGTGTTTTCCTGTTTATAAATCTGTCAGCGAAAATGAGTCAAGCTAATCTGGAGGGGGTAAAGAATTCAGTGTGGCGGTACACAATGCAGTGGTGTGGCAGATGATTGTTTGAAAAAGAAACATAATAAATTCAATGGGTTAAAGGGCTATTTAAATTAATATGGAGCATTAAAATGTTACACATTCACACTTTTTTTGCGTGTTTCAGAATTGAAATGTGGATCAGAAGTTCTTTGTATGTTCAGATTTTGTAGCACTACAGTGACATGTATGGGACACGGAGTGTTTGTCAGTATACCCTGGCTATGCTGCCTGTTATAAAGGTGTATTACTGTTTCCTATAACCCTGTTCATCCCCCTTCTCTAGTATTACTCTGTTCTTAAAGGGGAGCTCTGCATATATTTCTCTCTCTAACTATTATATCACTCTCACCTTTTAATTGATGTACCATTCATTTCTTCTCTTGGTATTTAGAAAGCACTTTCTACTAAATCATTGCTCGATTAAAGGAGATCTTTATTATTTAAAGACGATGACAACTACTTTGTATGTATTTTTAACCACTCAATGTAGCATTGTGTATTTTATTCTTGTGATTATCTGCTACACATTGTGCGGCTTTATAATGTGTCGGAGCTGGGCCTTTTTTGATAATGTACATTAACAGACTTTATGCTGACTTTCAGAGTAAAAGAATTAGCCATACTCATCATGTGTTTGCTGTCTTTATTTGGTGCCTGGGAATATCCCATTTTATTTGTTTTGTCTTTTAATGCGTCACTTTTCTCTGCCCAGTTGCATACCTTCAGGTTGCGATGGAAAAGCTTAAGCCTGAATTAAATCACATTCAGATTTAAATGAAGCTTTCAAAATGGTTTCAAATTTTAAAATGTTCTTAACTGTTGAAACATCTCTGAAGGTACAACCCTAAAGAGCCGTCCTGTCCTCATATGCGTCCGCAGGGATCACAGACTCCTCCATTAAAGATGGAAGGGTGATGGTGCATAGTTGCAATGTATAGACCCGCTTATTAGCATTACTGCATGCAATAACAATACAGAGGTCTGAGGTTGAAATGGAAAAGCAGGTTTATAAATATTAGGGCGTTGAAATTAAGATCCACAAAAACACAAAAACAGGCTTTAAACTCTAACTATCCAAAAAGAACCACTCACTCTCTCACACAGGTCTTCTCACTCTCACAAACACTCACCAACTAACATACCCAACCACTCCCTTTTATACAGGTGTCTGGGCTAATTGGGCAATTCGCACCTCATTAGCCCAGACACATTCCTCACACAAACTCCCTCATATCCACTCTAAATAATACAAAAACACAAAACCACCACAAAATAGGCTGCACCCCATCACAGGGGGTTATATCTAAAAACGTGATTTGCAGTCGAGCAATAAAGGGTTAACCCAGATTGCAACTATGGAACCTCAGCATGTGCAACTTTATGTAACAAACACCAGGACGGGTATTTCCTAGCACTGTCCTGAACCCAACAGGAGGAACTTAACATCCACACATCCCGTTATGAGGACAGCGATGCATTGCCTCGTCTAAGAAACAAATTCTACAAGCGTTTATAATACCATATCAAGCTGGATACAAGTGTTGATGTCTCACAGATGAGGGGGTTTTCAAACATGAATGAACCCATTCTAAAACAAACCCCTCACAGCAAATACTCTGATTCTGTGATGATGTTTCTTAAGTTTAGTCCAGAGCAGCAATTGAGCTGGCACTGATATTGTTCAATAGAAATCTGAGCTCCAATCTGGGCTGCTGTAACGCTGCTGACACAGTTGGAGAGGCCAGCCTTGCAGCAGCAATCCCATTCAACACATCCGGCTCCGAAGGACTTCTCTGCTGAGCCACAAGACGAGAGCCCCAGACCAGGCTGGAGGGACGTGGCATGTGCGGTCTCACCTCAGAGCCCCAGACCAGGCTGGAGGGACGTGGCATGTGCGGTCTCACCTCAGAGCCCCAGACCAGGCTGGAGGGACGTGGCATGTGCGGTCTCACCTCAGCCCCAGACCAGGCCGGAGGGACGTGGTATGTGCGGTCTCACCTCAGAGCCCCAGACCAGGCTGGAGGGACGTGGCATGTGCGGTCTCACCTCAGCCCCAGACCAGGCTGGAGGGACGTGGTATGTGCGGTCTCACCTCAGAGCCCCAGACCAGGCTGGAGGGACGTGGCATGTGCGGTCTCACCTCAGAGCCCCAGACCAGGCTGGAGGGACGTGGTATGTGCGGTCTCACCTCAGAGCCCCAGACCAGGCTGGAGGGACGTGGTATGTGCGGTCTCACCTCAGAGCCCCAGACCAGGCTGGAGGGACGTGGCATGTGCGGTCTCACCTCAGAGCCCCAGACCAGGCTGGAGGGACGTGGCATGTGCGGTCTCACCTCAGAGCCCCAGACCAGGCTGGAGGGACGTGGCATGTGCGGTCTCACCTCAGCCCCAGACCAGGCTGGAGGGACGTGGCATGTGCGGTCTCACCTCAGAGCCCCAGACCAGGCTGGAGGGACGTGGCATGTGCGGTCTCACCTCAGAGCCCCAGACCAGGCCGGAGGGACGTGGTATGTGCGGTCTCACCTCAGAGCCCCAGACCAGGCTGGAGGGACGTGGTATGTGCGGTCTCACCTCAGAGCCCCAGACCAGGCTGGAGGGACGTGGCATGTGCGGTCTCACCTCAGAGCCCCAGACCAGGCTGGAGGGACGTGGCATGTGCGGTCTCACCTCAGAGCCCCAGACCAGGCTGGAGGGACGTGGCATGTGCGGTCTCACCTCAGCCCCAGACCAGGCTGGAGGGACGTGGCATGTGCGGTCTCACCTCAGAGCCCCAGACCAGGCTGGAGGGACGTGGCATGTGCGGTCTCACCTCAGAGCCCCAGACCAGGCTGGAGGGACGTGGCTCCAGTTTACCGGCAGTCCTCACCACCCAGAGGTCCACTTCCAAAACAACAGGTATTTCTTTCTTAAAATCTCTTTTTTTGTGTGTGTGTTAATAAGCTAAAGGAGTTAGCCTGTATGGTGTGTGTTTGTGAGAAGAAATGAGGTGCTACTGTGTTTTTTGTTGTTTTTTTTGGTCATGGCAGTCGATGCAAATTTACCATTAACCACAAACGTGCTGATTCTCTGAGAGGACAAACAAATTAAAAACCATAGTGCCTTCCCCTAAACAAATGAGTCATTTTTTTTTGTTCATTGTCACAGAAACTATGTCCGCCTGGGACTGTTTTTAGATATGGACCCAGTAACCGGTAGGTCTGGATAAAACAATACAGATCTAATAGACTTGCTACATTCCTTCATTGGGGATAACTGTATACATGTGTTCTCTCTGCAGCCGTGGATTGTCTTGCACAATGCTGGATGGGGATTTGGTGTGTGATAATACAATCTCATTCTCTGCCCAGTGCTGTTAGCCCATTTTCACTTGTGTATATTAACACATATGCAGTTTGAATCAGCTGTAGAAAGTTCCTTGTGCAACGCTGCATTCGGATTCCATGTGTGTTAGATTCCACTTGTGCCCTTTGTGCTCATTGTCCCTACTTCGCATCCAGTTTCTATGTGAGCACCCTCTTTAAGCAGCTTCACTATGCTGTTTAGCATTGTGAGATACATAACAAGGGGATCTGCATAGTATTTGATACACATGGGGGGGGGGAAGAATGTTGCTTATATACTGTACCCCCTATGGGAGTTCCATTAAAGGTGAAGCACCTGCCACAGTTAATAGTTCACTTTGGTCCGTCGCGTGTAAGAAACATTCCTACTGACCGTTGTTCTTTTGGCTTTCGAAATGTATAGATGTTGAAGACTGCTAATCTCAACCAGACCCGTTTCTGTGTCTGCAGAAAGAGCACAAGTGATGTGCATGTGCAGAAATCTGTAGTGTAGCAGCTGGGGAGGGGAGGGGAGGGACACAGCCACCCACCCACTGCAAGTGAAACCCTCGCTCCACTGCCTGCTCTGCTCCTCTCAGCTCTCAGTACGGGATGTGCCAGTCCGGGCCATGCTATAACACACATGCAGCTTACTCTGATTATAAGTGGAGTCCATGTGTACCCAGGTTATGAAAACAGTGCATGTTCCGCAGTCCTGGTGCTGAAGAAAATCCACAAATCACGAGCGCATTATATTCTAGTGACACAAAAGGTGTAACTAGAGGGAAAGAAACAGGATCACTGTCAGTGATAAAAGCCCAGTCTGATTTTCAGTTAGATCTTTTGAAGACTTGCTCATACCTGTCAACTTCTGAAAATACAAAATTGGGAGTGGGGGTGCAATCTGTGATACCTTTTGTATGGTTTCCCCTGTAGAGCGGGGTGCAGGTGAGTGGCTAAGTATATGAACCTGCTTTGCGCACTGAATGCATGCCTGCCACAGAGCTTCCGAGTCCTAAACACTGCCAAGTACAGACGTGGATTGCAGTGTAACACACCGGCCATGACTTTTGCAGACATTAAAGGTTTGCTGACATAAGGGGGTCTAACAGTAGAGTATTGAGCAAAATACAGGAGAAAATCTGTCCTGGGAGATGAGTCCAAAATACAGGGGACTGCCGGTGAATACGGGAGAGTTGACAGGTCTGCTTCCTTTCTAATCCTGGTCTTTGTTCCACTGAACTAGTTCGTTCTATCATTTTATCTGTTGAACCTGGAGTGGAATGACCCTCCAGGACCGAGACTGGCCAGCCCTGCTGTAGTTTTTTTATTGTACCGCTGGCTTGTCAATTTTCCAACCACAATGCCTGCCAATTGCCACCAAGTGCTGTTACCTTGTGGACCTTGACGTCTTAACAGATGAATTCTCAGTCTAGGAGGGGGAAGGGGGATCCTTTTAGCAATTCTAACAAACACCTGATGAGATCAAGTAAAACATAAAGATGATAATGGTTGCTTTTTTGTTCGTTAAATCAATAACCATTGCTTTCACAGCATTTCTTTTTGATAGGATTTTTATTTTATTTTATTTTAACGGAGCATAGCTTGATTTCAATCTGAAAGATCTATAGCATGAGAGTGAAAATAGAAAGTTTAACATGAACACAAGTTATCGTGTTCGTCAGAGTGTGACAGACAGACGTAATAAGGGGCATAAGGGTACAGATTTTGAATCGGGACCCTAAAATAAAAGGCAGTTGGAAATTCAAAATTAAGATCAGACGTTACAGAAGCACATGGCATATTTTTAGATTGAGGGATGTTTATCACATAACCAGCAATGAAGAGTGTGGATTCCTCCCATCCGCCGCCAAGCCTGAAAGTAGCCCTTCTCCGGTGGACTGGCTGGGAGTGCCAGCACAATGTCTACGTATAATCACACAGGGCTCTATTTTTACTGCTTAAATACAGGGAGGGAAATAAGCCCAGGCTAGCATGCCTCTGCCATGTCTTCAAATGCACAGAGCTGTTTGGCAGCTAGCTTGAAATAGCAGCGTGCGGTCTCTAATTACAGTGAAGTGGCAAGGAGCCCTGCAGTGGAAAAGCCATGCAGAAACGCTGAGCTCATGTCTCTGATGGTCTTGCAGGGTTTGGCGTCGAGTCCCTGCAAGGCTGTAGGGCTGTGTCTAGCATTTCAACTGTCAGACTCAGGCTCCTTTTTAATGAGGATCTGAATGCACGAGATCTCCATATCAATCCACCTGACTCGAAATCCCCCTCTCATACAAGCTCTGTCCATCCTGCTTGCATTGCATTTGGGGATGAGAGTTCAGATCCATCATACTTGTATTGCATTTGGGGATGAGAGTTCAGATCCATTCTGCTTGTGTAGAATTTGGGGATGAGAGTTCAGATCCATCATACTTGTATTGCATTTGGGGATGAGAGTTCAGACCCATCCTGCTTGTGTAGCGTGCCACTGCCTCTCCCCACCACCAGGGATTCATTCACGAGGGGGAGGGGGGGTAGTAAGAGGGTCAGTAAGTCCCCCAGGCTGGGGGAGATTTAGGTCCTCCGCAATGTAGAATTTAAACTAGCCCTGCTATGTCTGCATAATCGCTGTGAACTTCAGGACAGAAGGTAAAAAAAAAAAAAGATTTTAGGAACTTGCTAAAGCTATTTTTCCAGATCCCTCAACTTTTGCCGAAGTATAATAAGACAACCCAATAAGGTCTAACTCTGCCCCTCTTTTGGAAAGTTAGTCCCAACAGTGATGTGCTTGAGTGTTTTATAAAAAAAAAAAAGCATTTAATAAAAATGACAGGTCTCACAAAGTGGAGATTGGTGGCATCAGCCTGCTGTAGCTCCCAAAGAACCCCCATCACAAAACCCCCACACGAAGTAAACAGAGCACTCAATAGGGTTACCTAACCTTACCCCTAACCCTAACCCTAACCCTCGATCCTGCTGAACACCAACTGCCTGCAATTCAGTCCTGGGCCTCTCTCAAGCACAGATGAGCAAATTGCACCAAAATGCACAGGGGTTTTGTGATCAACTCGTTTGACTTGTGGCTTTAGACAGATTCAAATCCAGATTTGCAAAGGCATGGGAAAACCAGCGAATCAGGCTGTGTTGTAAGATTGTATTCGGCATGCAGTGGAAGCAGGTCCTCTTATTTTTGCTTGGCACTGACACCTGCAATGCATTGCTTATTGTATTCTTGACAGGAGAAATGGATCTCCCTAACTTGTCATTTCAAGATTGTCATGTTATAATTAAATAGACTAAAACAGTCTCTCCCTTAGGACTTGACCCGAGTGAAAACAGCGCCAGGCAGTTTGTTAGAAATGTGAAGAGACCTCCTGCCCCCTCCCCGCATCAGTCTGTTTCATTATTTGTTTTGAATGCCTGAGGGAAGAGGAAGCCACTTTGTGTCTTGGAAAGTGGCTTTGTGTTCCCTCTGTTGAAGGTGTTGTGCCCCAAGGTAGAGGGAACACTTGGCAGAGGGTGTGTTTTCAAAGCTGGGCACAGTATGTGTCACTCCACTCCACTGTTGCAGTATTTTAGATGCCGTGCAATTAAGATCAATTGAATCGACCGCTCTGTTTGCAGCACTCCAGACCGTAATGTATGAGCAACCGTCAAGAAAAGGTGTTAAAACCAAGCCTCGCCAGGACAACTGGATGCTGCTAGAGACTGGAAAATGCTGGCAGATGTTGGTCAATGGCTTTTTTTTCCACATGTGATTACCACCACTAACATTCAACCAGATATGGTCTTGTGGTCTGGATCAGCACGCCTTGTTCACCTGGTAGAGTTAACAGTGCTATGGGAGGATGCTGTACATGAGGCGTATGAGAGGAAGAAACTGTGGTATGCTCAACTAGCCACTGATGCGGAACATCAAGGATGGAGAGTCCGGGTTTACCCAGTGGAAGTGGGTTGTCGACGATTTGTGGCACATTCTACAACCCGGTTTCTCAGAGACGGCGGATTCAGTAGCCAAGAGTTGCGTCGCACAGTGAAGAACTAATCTGAAGCAGCAGAGAGGAGCAGCAACTGGCTGTGGTTGAGATGGAAAGATTTTGGTTTGGGATCTCAAGCACAATAGAAAGAAAGAAACGCTGATGTACGGGTAAGTAAGTTGTGCTGAGTTGAATGGGGGACGGAGGGGGGGTGATGCTGGGATACCAGAATCACCATCGAGCCCTCCTGAGGTGTCGTGGGCTTGTCAACGAAACACCTTGAAGACCCCAGAGATGTACCCTACTTAGCTCAATCCAGACGGTTGTCATGCTGATGCGCTGGGGAGACTGCATTGTGGTTGATCCCCGGAGCCAGCATTGCAGCCGTTGTGTGTGCTGATGCGTCAGGGAGGCAAAATAGGCTTATCCCTGGAGCCAGCATTACACCTCAGCCATCAATACCAGGCAGAAGGATATCTACATCACCGTATGGAAGGAAGCGCAAATGGATGGAGACACAGATGGATCACATTAGTTTACTGTAAAGCTATGTCTTAGTTGGTGCTTATCTTGGCGAGAGCCGAGTTCAAATCAGCATGAAGTTTTAACATCTACTCTCATGTAATGGAAATCATGACAGCTTTCCCGTTTTGCCTTCTCCATCTCTGGAATTAAAAATGAGGGGTGGGGGTGTAATTTAAAGTAAGTTATTTCTGCCCCTCTCTTTCCCCCTCTCTCCCTCTCTCTCTCCCTTCCTCTCTCTATCTCTCTATCTCTCTCCTATAGTTGCACTTTAACTAGCAGTTTTGATCTTTACCCCTTTAAAACAAATACAGCGTCTGACATTTAAAAAAAAAACATTAAATCAATGGGTAAGTGCGGTTTTCTGCTAGCTATCCTGTCATCATTTGGCGCTCTTTTTCCGCCGCGGTCCCTTTAAAATGAAGACCGCAAATGGGCGTTGCCCTGTGGCAAAAAGCTCTGTGACGTCACAAGGATGCCTTCTCTCCTTGACAGCCGCTGTGCTGCCCTTTTAAATGGGCATCGATCCGAACAGTACCGTGGGATGGCGAGACCGACAAGGGGGAGACACGACTGCCGAGGAATACTCATGATCATGACAATAACAGCAGACAAGCAGGGCTCGATCTGTCAGCAAAAACAGCACCGTGAGGACAGAACGTGACTGGACAGGATTCATTGCGTGTCTGCGGACTTCACACGCTACCCTGACACCGCTCTGCCGTCTGAAACCAGGGCATTAAGTGACCAAGTAGAACTGCATTTATACCCAGGCAAGCACGGTAGGCTGTAACTTGTATTAACATAACATGATTGTTATTATTGTTTTTGTATTATTATTATATATATATATATATATATATTTTTTTTTTTATTATTATTATTTACTGCAGGTGAGCATTAAAATAAAAAAAAATAAGAAACGCAACGCTTACATGAAGAGCGTTTTCCAAAGCGTATTTAAAGTGTATTTCAATAAACCCCGCAGCAGCGCTGTCAGTGCTGTGCGATCTCGCAGATTGTTATACCACGTCAGGGTAATGCTGTCGGTCTCTCTCGCTGGTTTGCCCTTGACATTCTTCAATGGCAGTTTTGGATTTTATTTCTAGTCATATCTGAGTTGTGCAATAACAGGGTGAGTGTGTCACATTGTGGACAAGCTGCCAACACCCCCCGTGTTACCATCTGCAATGCCCTTGCCGTACCGCATGCCCCTGCAGTTTCTCCGATTGCTTATCAAACATATGTATATAGTGCTACATACAACAATCTGTTTTAACGGGCGGCGATGCCTGGCGCCACTGTTGTTATTTAGAGATCCCGATAAGCATGCATATCCGTATTTACTTATTTCTTTATTTCGTGCCGATTTGCGAAGGGGTTCAAAGTGGGATATCTCAATGCTGTCCAGTTAGTAATTGACGGGGTGGGAGCTGGAACTCGCATGGTGTGCACTCTCTGTCACTGTGATGTTGTCCCAGCAGCTTGCTTGTTTCTTGGTGAGGCGTGGGAGTGAGAGAGGGAGGGAGGGAGGGGGTTTAAGTGCTGTTCTTGTACATTGCGGTTCATAAAATACATACCTCCCAAGGTCAGGCTACAGCATCCCTGCTGAGCTGCGCTCCTGACGGGCTGCTGCGGCAGTCAGTGTGCTCCGCGCAGAAGCTTGGGCACTTTCAGTGCACCGTCCATGGTGATGTAACAACACTCCTGCGTGCTGAAAACGCTTCTCTGAGCGAGGCGAGACAGCGAGACACACAGCTTTTTATCTGGGTGGATGTTAACACAGACCGGAGCCGCCTTCGCCGGTTAAACTTGATACATGTCACTGTTTTTGTTTTGTTTTGTTCTGTTGTTGTTGTTTTCAAAAACGTAATCATTAGACGTCAAGATTAGAAATTACACGGCTAGTCTGGGCAGCAGCTAGATTAAGATTAGTAGTTAAAAAAAAGTAGTTTGGGAATCGTTTGTACTTATTAATATATCAGGACAAGAAAGAGGACAAATGTATTTCACTGTCCTTAAATTCGGGTAAAGTGAAAACGTTTTTAAGGGTCCGGTTTGCGGGTCAGGGTCTGAGTAAGAAAATCCGGTCCGTGTTTCTACGTGGAGCCGTTTTATTTTCTGGGAGTATGCTGCTGGGCCAGGAAGGTTCGGCTGTGTAGAATAATTATAGCAGCGGGTTTATCTGTACCAACATCCCGCGGTACACTCCCTCATTCCCTGCTTCCTCCCACTGTACTCGCTGTATTAATTGCTTACTGTGCGTGGGCGAGTTACACTGGTACAGCTAGTGGTAACCCTTTGTGAACTTTCGCCAATATAATAGAACATGAACTTAACTGCAAAATTCAATAAACGACCGCTTTAAAATCACTTTAAAATGATTTGTTTTTTTATTTATCCGTTTAGCTTGTTTTCTGTTGTGTTGCTTTTGTCATTTCCCTTTGTATTTGTGTTGTAATTTACACACGTTCTTGTTTTTCCCCCTTTCCTCCTGTTTTTTTTTCCTGTTTGCTGCTCTCTTCTGTTTCCTCTTCCCTCCTGACAGGTCCCGTGTGTTCTGGAGAGGCGCTGGCAATGCAGAACTCCATGTTGACGTGCTGTTTTGTCATCCCCCCCCCTCCCTCAGGAGACGAGGAGCGCGCCCCCCGCCAACATGGAAGCCCCCCTGAAGAAGCACCTCTTCTTCTTCGACTTTGATGAGACCATCGTGAACGAGAACAGCGATGACTCTGTGGTGCGCGCGGCTCCGGGACAGACACTGCCCGCCTGGCTGCGGAACACGCGACGCGAGGGGCACTGCACCGAGTACATGGGGCGCGTGCTGACCTACATGGGGGAGCAGGGCGTGAGGGAGGAAGGGTTCCGTGCCGTCATCGAGAAGATCCCCGCCTCCCCGGGCATCATGGGCCTCTTCCAGTTCCTGAAGGCCAATCAGGACCTGTTTGAGATGGTCCTGATCTCTGATGCCAACTCCTACGTGATCGAGACCTGGCTGTGCGCGGCTGGGCTGCGCCCACTTTTCCACTGCATCCTCACGAACCCCGCCTCCTTCAGCTCCCGCGGCTACCTCTCCCTGCAGCCCTGCCACTCGCACGCCTGCCCGCGCTGCCCGCCAACATGTGCAAGCGCCAAGCTCCTGGGGAGTACCTGACGCAGCGGGTGGAGGAGCCGACGGCCGTCCCTTCGACAGGCTCTTCTACGCGGGCGACGGGGCCAATGATTTCTGCCCCTTGGTGCTGCTGGGCCCCGCGGACACAGCCTTCCCCCGCCGTGACTACCCCATGCACCGGCTGGTCAGGGAGATGCAGCAGAGCTCGCCCGCCGCCTACAGAGCCAACGTGGTGTCCTGGCACAGCGGAGACGACATCCTGCACTACCTGAAGAAGTTGCTGGGCAGGTAACCGCGGCAACAAGCAAACCCCACCCACCATCCCCCCCCTGGAGTCAAGAACCGAGCCGTGCTCAAGAGAACCGCACAGGGAGTGAAACCAGCACTGTGATCTGAGAGACGTGCTATTGGGAGGGGAAACGCATTAGAGGAGTCCTTTAAACACACAGCTTTCATTTGTCTCACTGCAGCCCCTTATAAAAGTTACCCCACAGTAAAATCATAGCAAAGTGCAATAAAGCACAGTGAAAGCATGGTGATGCATAGGGAAGCATGGTAAAGCACAGAGAGGTGTGGTAAAGCATAGGGAAGCATTGTAAAGCACAGAGTGGTGTGGTAAAGCATAGGGAAGCATTGTAAAGCACAGAGTGGTGTGGTAAAGCATAGGGAAGCATTGTAAAGCACAGAGAGGTATGGTAAAGCATAGGGAAGCATTGTGAAGCACAGAGAGGTATGGTAAAGCATAGGGAAGCATTGTAAAGCACAGAGAGGTCTGGTAAAGCATATTAAAAAGCATGGAAAACCATGTTACACTGTGGTAAATATATACTAAAAAGAACTGCACATTTACTGTGGAAATGTACTTTTATAAGGGAGGGACTCCCCTTGAATGGGAAGCAGTCCTTTTTGTTTTAACCTGGGGGTTCGCAAAACCTCTTTTTTTTATAGAATCTGTATTTGAACCTGTAGACTGGTAGAACAGCAGAGTTAGAATGAACATGTACTATATACAGTCTCGGAGGCTGAAGCAACAGCCTGGACCCCTGGGTTAAATCATCATTGGTCTGCCTTACAGCTGTCTGTTGGGGGGTAATGAAGTTAGTGAACCTGACTGGGGGGGATCCAAACAAACATAAGCCATCGAGCGACCAGTAACAAATGCAACCTGTGCCATTTAAACCCTATAGAAATGTTTTTAAAAACTATAATATGGTACAGGGTGCTGTGTGATACACCGTGATACCCACTCCACTAGTGAGAGGCCAGAGTGGATTTGCAACAAGTGGGCTTACTGGCCTCTCTGATCCCGAGTGGGTGAAAATCCGCCTATATCTTACTCAGCACCTTGTATTATATTCTTCATTGTATATAGTTAAATTGGAACAATGCAGTATACCTCATTTTAATGTGACGTTATTTCCATCTGATGCAAATAAAATTTCAGGTGGCTGTATCACATGAATATCAGGGTCTGCTATATATTATGAAGGAATGGCATTCTTCAGCGTGTTTAAAAGCTGGGAGCAGAGAGGGGGGCACTTTGATCATGAAATGAAGCCTCTGTGTTCTTCCTTGTTTTAAGAAGCATCTATTAACCGTATTGAACTGTTACACACATTCTTTCAATGCTTGTCTTTCCCAAGGAAAGTTGGTTGATTTAGAAGAGACAGCAGGCTCTCCTCATGGGATTGTGAAATCTGTGAATTCAGTGGAGAGGTCGGAGCCTGCCAGAGAGCTGCAATCCTGGAGCTGACTGATGGAGTCCCAATTCAAAGCGGGTTGGCTTAACCCGGTTTGCTACCAATGGAAACGCGCAGGACTGGTTTCAGACCGCTTTCAACTCGGTCCCGGAGAATGGCAGGTGGAAATGAGGCATGATTGAACTGGGCTTCAGGAGTTGTGTGATTTAGGAGCAGCTTTTACATTTGAGTGAATGGTTCCTCAGTGCTGTACTACACAAAAATCACTACAGTCTCAGTTTTATAGTAATTTACGTTTGGAAATAAATCAGGTGCACGTTGCAATTCAAGATGAACAAATGATGGCACACATTATAACAACCGCCCTTAGCATGCGTCTCTGTGCATGCTCTGAAGGTTATGAAGTGAACATGCATCTAATATATTCTCTATGCATGCCCTGAAGGTTACGAAGTGAACATGCATCTAATATATTCTGACGATGCATTGAAAACTTCCAACCCACTGTTTCATGATGAGAAAGCACTGCTTGAATGCCGGCCTGTCTGATGTGCAAGTCGTGTGGTGTTGTAGTTTGGTCTGTTTGTACAGTTCTGTGTTTTTTATATAGAGTAACATTGCAATAACACCTCATAGTCGGGGACACATCCTCTTTATTCATATCAGCTCACTGATAGCCTTCAGTAGGCTTATTACATCAACCTATACCTCTATTACTGTTCATGGTTTAACTTACAATATATATATATACAGTACTGTGCAAAAGTTTTAGGCAGGTGTGAAAAAATGCTGTAAAGTAAGAATGCTTTCAAAAATAGACATGTTAATAGATTATATTTATCAATTAACTAAATGCAAAGTGAGTGAACAGAAGAAAAATCTAAATCAAATCCATATTTGGTGTGACCACCCTTTGCCTTCAAAACAGCATCAAGCATCAATTCTTCTAGGTACACTTGCACACAGTTTTTGAAGGAACTCGGCAGGTAGGTTGGCCCAAACATCTTGGAGAACTAACCACAGTTCTTCTGTGGATTTAGGCAGCCTCAGTTGCTTCTCTCTCTTCATGTAATCCCAGACAGACTCGATGATGTTGAGATCAGGGCTCTGTGGGGGCCATACCATTACTTCCAGGACTCCTTGTTCTTCTTTACGCTGAAGATAGTTCTTAATGACTTTCGCTTATGTTTGGGGTCGTTGTCATGCTGCACAATAAATTTGGGGCCAATCAGATGCCTCCCTGATGGTAATGCATGATGGATAAGTATCTGCCTGTACTTCTCATCATTGAGGAGACCATTAATTCTGACCAAATCCCCAACTCCATTTGCAGAAATGCAGCCCCAAACTTGCAAGGAACCTCCACCATGCTTCACTGTTGCCTGCAGACACTCATTCGTACGCTCTCCAGCCCTTCGGCGAACAAACTGCCTTCTGCTACAGCCAAATATTTCAAATTTTGACTCATCAGTCCAGAGCACCTGCTGCCATTTTTCTGCACCCCAGTTCCTGTGTTTTCATGCATAGTTGAGTCGCTTGGCCTTGTTTCCACGCCGGAGTTATGGCTTTTTGGCCGCAAGTCTTCCATGAAGGCCACTTCTGACCAGACTTCTCCGGACAGTAGATGGGTGTACCAGGGTCCCACTGTTTTCTGCCAGTTCTGAGCTGATGGCACTGCTGGACATCTTCCGATTGCGAAGGGAAGTAAGCATGATGTGTCTTTCATCTGCTGCAGTAAGTTTCCTTGGCCGACCACTGCGCTCACGGTCCTCAACGTTGCCCGTTTCTTTGTGCTTCTTCAAAAGAGCTTGGACAGCACATCTGGAAACCCCTGTCTGCCTTGAAATTTCTGCCTGGGAGAGACCTTGCTGATGCAGTATAACTACCTTGTGTCTTGTTGCTGTGCTCAGTCTTGCCATGGTGTATGACTTTTGACAGTAAACTGTCTTCAGCAACCTCACCTTGTTAGCTGAGTTTGGCTGTTCCTCACCCAGTTTTATTCCTCCTACACAGCTGTTTCTGTTTCAGTTAATGATTGTATTTCAACCTACATATTGAATTGATGATCATTAGCACCTGTTTGGTATAATTGTTTAATCATACACCTGGCTATATGCCTACAAAATCCCTGACTTTGTGCAAGTGTACCTAGAAGAATTGATGCTGTTTTGAAGGCAAAGGGTTGTCACACCAAATATGGATTTGATTTAGATTTTTCTTCTGTTCACTCACTTTGCATTTAGTTAATTGATAAATATAATCTATTAACATGTCTATTTTTGAAAGCATTCTTACTTTACAGCATTTTTTCACACCTGCCTAAAACTTTTGCACAGTACTGTATATATTAATATTTTATATATATATATATATATATATAGGAGGCTGTGTGGTCCAGTGGTTAAAGAAAAGGGCCTGTAACCAGGAGGTCCCTGGTTCAAATCCCACCCCAGCCACTGACTCATTGTGCGACCCTGAGCAAGTCACTTAACCTCCTTGTGCTCCGTCTTTCGGGTGAGCTGTAATTGTAAGTGACTCTGCAGCTGATGCATAGTTCACACACCCTAGTCTCTGTAAGCCGCCTTGGATAAAGGCGTCTGCTAAATAAACAAATAATAATAATAATATATATATATATATATGTGTGTTACGGTTCATGTGTAAAATGGATAAATCTATAGATATTACTGGTAATAGGTTTACCAGCTCAGCGGTCAATGTATAAAATAAATGCTACAGCATTTAAGGTGAATTTGGAAATAAAGTAACATCAGGGAGCTTAATGGCATTTTTTTTTTTTTTTAAATTAATATTTCTGTAAAATCTTTAGGTCCTGTACTTGGGTAAATTAATTTCACTGCATCCCTTCTTACATTATTATTATTATTATTATTATTATTATTATTATTATTATTATTATTAATAATACATTTATTTAGCAGAGACCATGTGTTACTGTTTTATCCTGTATAAAGACATGACTACAGGCATATTTCTGGTTTTATTTCTAATGATTTTTTTCCCCACCTGTCTCGCTTTATGTAAAAAAAAAAAAGCACTTTCCCGATTTTGTTTTAAAATTGGGCAGGAAGTTAACCGGTAGAGACCGTGGCCTCGTTTGCAAGGGGGTCGTGGTCAGCAATGTAGGAGGATAGTGACACCAAACATTAAACCTCAAGCGAGTTTGAAGTAACGTTCCTAATGTTCTCATCTTTTATTTAGGAAATATAGTGTTAGAGGGAAAAAATAACACAATTAAAAATGTATATTTTTATTTCTATTATAAGACTACTGTAGACCAGGATTTGATTAAACTGCAAAATCAAATGTCAATCCACGTTTGTCTAATTATAGTTTTTTTAAGCTAAAGAAAGAAAATATGCTTTTTAAACGTTTATAATATTCTCGTAAATTAAACTACCACTTTTTAGAAAACAGGTTTTGCAAATCCGCCTGTGGAATAAAGACGGAGACTGCTTTTTGACGACAAAAAAGCTTTCTGAAATGTTTTTATTTTTGAAATACAAATCACTGGATTTGGTTTTGCATGGCTTGCGGCTGTGGCATTCAGAATGACTCTGAACTCCCTTATGCACACAGAAGCACTTCTTTGCTTGACAAAAATGAAGCCTCGCATAGCCCCAGAAGCAAGGTTTGTTTTCTTTGGTTACTTCATCCAAATTACGCATGAACTATCGGACAATTGAAATTCATTCCGACTGTATCCTCCAGCAGAGCTGGCAGAAGGCACAGGTGTCATTGTTTATCCATCAACAGTCACACACACAGTGAGTCAGTGGCTGAGCTGGGATTTGAACCTCCTGGTAACAAGCCCCTTTCTGTAACCACTGGACCCCCAAGCCACCTATGCATATGAAATCATAAAACTGTAACTGAAAATCTCGGGAATAATGTCAAAATAGGCAAATTAGTGATTGTCTAATTTAATTGATGAATTTAATAGGCATGCAATTCATTTAAAATAGTAAGAGAAAAGGAACACAGCTACACATGGTAAAATGCATGAGACTTTTTAGAAGTTGTTTAAGATGCCTAATTAAAGCACAAAGTGGTCTAACATTTTCACACAATTGTTTCACTGATTACTGACCGAAAATTGAAATTCTCGCCCCCATAGGTTTTCATGCAGATAGGTCTATAAAAAGGGTATAAATGACAAATTATAGGTTTTCCAATAAATGAGCACACAAAAGAAAACTATTTCCTTTTAAATAATAAAATAAAAGTACTGTAAATTGTTCTGGGAGTAGAATAATGTATTTTGGAATATAAAATGTCTTATGAAAGAGGTTTATTATGCAGATGTACGTTCTCATCTGAAAGGCAATTTTTATATTCTGATGTTCTAGCTAACAGTGGGAACAAAGACACAGCGAGGAGGACACTGCAGCACAAACATGGGCTCTGAAACACAATCTCCCCTATTCACAAAGAGGGGCTTTATTGTGCATTTCTTATATGCAGAGGCAGTCCAAATCTGTAGGAAAATATGCAAAGAACTGCAGAAATTTTAAGTAGATCGCTGCATGTTCTGCGGAGGAGCATCTGTGTTTATAGTTGTATTAATAATGGCTTAAAAAAATGTAAATCAAGTAAACATAATCATATCGAACAGTGTATGGGTTTACTTCAACAGCTGGGATCTATGCTAGTCCACGGCTGTCCCCACTGTGCCAGTCCACAGCTGCCCCCACTGTGCCAGTCCACAGCTGTCCCCACTGTGCCAGTCCACAGCTGTCCCCACTGTGCCAGTCCACAGCTGTCCCCACTGTGCCAGTGCAAAAGCTCTTTCATTCTGGTCTAACAGCTGAAGACAAGTAGCGCAGTCTCTTGTGATCCCAACTCCAGCCCTATGAGGGGGAACGCAGCTTCTGCACCTTTCAGTGCAACACAATGCGAGGGTGACGGCTTTCAGTGCAACACAATGCGAGGGTGACGGCTTTCAGTGCAACACAATGCGAGGGTGACGGCTTTCAGTGCAACACAATGCGAGGGTCACGGCTTTCAGTGCAACACAATGCGAGGGTGACGGCTTTCAGTGCAACACAATGCGAGGGTCACGGCTTTCAGTGCAACACAATGCGAGGGTCACGGCTTTCAGTGCAACACAATGCGAGGGTCACGGCTTTCAGTGCAACACAATGCGAGGGTCACGGCTTTCAGTGCAACACAATGCGAGGGTCACGGCTTTCAGTGCAACACAATGCGAGGGTCACGGCTTTCAGTGCAACACAATGCGAGGGTGACGGCTTTCAGTGCAACACAATGCGAGGGTCACGGCTTTCAGTGCAACACAATGTGAGGGTGACGGCTTTCAGTGCAACACAATGTGAGGGTGACGGCTTTCAGTGCAACACAATGCGAGGGTCCCCAAATGAGTTTGCAACATGCAGGGAACATCTTGCATCACTGTCTGTCTGCAGATTAAAAGCTGGTAGAAAATAAAACGACATGAAGCAAATGGTTTAACAACATGACTGAGGAGTTTAAAAACTATTAGAAATCCCATACATCTGTATCTTGTGCATAGATGTCACTCATGCCTAAATAGAACTTACAGAAAAGTTCTAGAATTAAAGAACACTGGTTCATGTTGAATAGCAGTTACTAGGAAGTCAGCAGTGTGTGTATGCTGTATCTACAGCTCAGGCTGTAAATGCGAAGCTTGATTCCGGGTTCTCTATTCCCTATTCTTACCAGTAATACTACGCTATGATACTATGACTTTCAAACTGGGCAACAACGACACTATTAAATGTACTGCATTTTACTACAGCAATCGCAAAAAAACACTCACAGAGACAGTTAGAAATGAACCTTTCGTGCTTTCACAGTGACAAAGTCTGCAATTATAGTTGGTGCACGATCAATATCTGCCCTAGTCCAGTCAAAAGTTCCAGCCACATTGTAGATGGTAAGTAGTTTTTTTATTAATTTCATGTTCAGGCAAGAAAAGTTTCTCTCCCCTGACGCTACTGTGACAGGCACAGTCGAAAGCAGACACAAGTCAATACTAGGTTAGGATTAGGGCTGGATTAGTTACTTCTTGTAAGGGTTCACTCACATTGATAGCCTGGTTGTGTAACTCCAAGTAGGGCTTCATTTTAAAATTTGAACATTTCTCTCCAAAATAGATTGCAGAGTGTCACAAGCAGGCATTCACTGGTTATAGTATGACATACCCCCCCACTCCTTGTCAATAGCTGCTACTCTATTAAATATTAGCTCTCACTCTAAGGGCTAAATCACATTGATAGACTGGTTGTGCCACCTCAAGTAGGGCATCATTTTAAAGCTTGAGCATTTATCTCCAAAATAAAGTAGTCACTTATAACAGCTCTGGTACCACGAGATGGGCTGTGCAGGGGAAGATCTGAGAGAACCACTGGCAACTGCATGCATGCCCTGTTGAACAGACAGGGTCTGCAGGTCACCTGCTGACTTGAAAAATCTAGTAGAACTTCTTTGGCAGTGACGCTAAAGCAGACACAGCAACGGCAAAAGACACTCTGTTCGAAAAGGCTCCTGCCAAATCAACCTCACAGTGTAGCTAAAAAGCCCTTAACACTGCCAGTGTCTCTGCAGCTTGAAAAGCTGGCTGGAAAAAAACAAAAACATTTGTCCCCTTGTGGCAGAGTGTCCCGCCCCTATATATATTTGTGCACTGTTTTTGTATTATTATATTATTTATCTCTTAGCAGACGCCCTTATCCAGGGCGACTTACAATTGTTACAAGATATCGCATTATTTTTACATACAATTCCCCATTTATACAGTTGGGATTTTACTAGAGCAATCGAGGTAAAGTACCTTGCTCAAGGGTACAGCAGCAGTGTCCCCTACCAGGGATTGAACCCACGACCCTCCGGTCTAGAGTCCAGAGCCCTAACCACTACTCCACACTGCTGCTATTATTGTTTGCGGCGCGGATAAAAGCGCTGCGTCTTTTGTTATTGTTATTGTTTTTGTATTTTTAAAAACTTTGTGAGGATGCGTGACTGATCAGCTACTGATTATTTAACTAGCTGACAGTCACGCATCCTTACCAAACGCGTGCAGACTGTGGCCAAGGGGTAATAAGATAATTAACAGCTAGTTAACCCCTCGGCCAGAGTATAAGAACCTGCAGCTGTCCGTGCTTGGGGAGAGAGTGTATAGAGGAGAGTACGGGAGAACACGGGAGAGCGAGCGAAAGCAAAAGAAAGCAAAAGAAAGCAAAAGAAAGCAAAGCAATTGCTATATTTAAAATATACTTGTTTCTGTTTTTTTGTTTGGCCATCGCGCCTTTTTGTTTTATGTTTTGTTATTTGTTTAAATCTTTTGTTTTGTATTATTATTTATTAAACGCTGACCGCAGTAGCTTTCAGCTTCACCCGCCCATTCATTGTTTTGGTTCAGTTACTTCCTGGTCCGTGACATCACCACTGCAAGCCATCCTGCCACACCCCTTTAGAGCGGTCAAGAGAGTCCCCCACTCCGTGTTACACTGGGAGCTAGGAAGCGACCCTCTAGGGGTAGGAGCAGGACTAAGAGCCTGCGCTCCTCTAAATCCTCCTCGCTGCCCGCTGGCTTGGAGAGTTCTCCCTCTCCTCTGCCCAGTAAGAGGGACAGAAGCTGCCATAGCAGGCATTCTGACTGGGTTGTGGGGCCTTGCAGGTGCCTTGGCCTATGGAAGATGAGCCCAAACATTCTATCTTATGATCGCGTATGACTTCCATGTACTGCCATTCGGCCTCTCTCTAGCTCCACCCTTTCTCAAAGTGCATGGACGCTACACTGGCTCCTCTGAGACTCAAAGGCATCAGAGTGCTCAATTACCTGATACGTGCCAAGTCACCAGCAGAGGCAGTGTTGCACACGGGACTGGTCACCAGCCACCTCCAATGGCTAGGCCTCACGGTGAACCATTCAAAAAGTCAGCTGACGCTCTCTCAAAGGGCTGTCTATCTCGATTCTGCAAGCATAATCGCCACTCTGTCGGACGACAGAATCCAGAGGCTAACTGTCTGCCTGGAACTTTTTCAGCCCAACACAGCGGTGAAGATACTGACATTCCAGAGACTTCTGGGCCTGATGGCTGCAGCATCTCAGATCCTTCCCTTCGGGCTCTTACAAGCGCGCCATCTCCAAGCCTGGTTCAACCACAGGGACCTACACCCTCTCATGGAGCAGCCCTGTCTGCTCACAGAGTCTCGTCTGTGTGGAAGCTCTCTCGTAGTGGAAACAATCAGCTCAGCTGTGCTTGGGCACAGTTCTGGACATTGTCACAAGGAGAGCTTCCAACCTAGGCTGGGGCGCTGTCTGGAATGACCTGGGGCTGCAGGGCATGTGGGAACCGCCTAGGAAGGTCAACACGTAAATGTTTTGGCGCTGCAGGCAGTTCATCTGGCCCTGCAGCACTTTTTCCGGGGCATACAAGGGAGACACATGTCGATGCGCACAGACACCACCACAGTGGTGGCTTACATCAACCACCAGGGCAGACTTCGGTCTCTCGGTCTCTATCGTGTTACCCAGAAGCTTTTTCTATGGACTCACTAACACCTACTTTCAGTAAGAGCAGTTTCATCTGCCAGGGGTGAGATACTGGGCAGTGGAGCTTCTCTCGAGAAGAGGCCCCCACAGTTTGGAATGGCGACTCCAACCGGAGGTTGTGAACCTTATCTGGGAGGTACAGGTGTGCAGAGATAGACCTCTTTGTGACCCAGGAGTCTACCCATTGTCCCCACTGGTATTCCCTATTGGAGAGCGTTCAGCCGCCTGGCATAGACGCACTGGCCCACAGACAGTTCATCGTCGCCACTGCTTCCACTGTGTGTGGAGAAGATCAGGCAAGAAAGGGCTTGGGTGCTCACAGTAGCCCCGAAGCGGTCAGGAGGACCTGGTCCTCAGCACTGGCACAGCTCCTGTACGGTCAGCTGCGGGAGCTGCCGGCCCATCGTGACCTGCCGAGTCAAGCACGGGGGATTCTGTGGCCTTGCAGCTTTGGGTCTAGCCAGCGCTGTGCACTCAGAAACCCTCGCCCTGCCCCTCCAACTCACAGGACTCTAAACACCTGTCTAGCTGTGCTTCTGCATTCTTCTTTCAAACTCACTGCCTTTCCGTGACCTGCGTAGCCGTGTCAGTGCTGATACCATAACAGAGCCTTACTGGGGTTTGAACTTTTTACAACATCTAAACCGTGTTCAGGAAATAACTGCAATGTGAGTCTAAACAACGATAGGATTAAATTACACTCTAATAAAGTGACTACAAGTTTCCAGGAGAACATTTGTATGGTGCCCTTAATTTATTTATTTATTTTTGTTTGTTTGTTTATAAACACTCTTCGAGAAAGGCCTTCTAAAAACATTCCTTCCGCAGTGACTAATGCTCCGTGCCTCGGTTCACATTCAGACGAGGCTTGGAAAGTCTGAGAATAATAAGCTGCAAGTTCAAAGTTCATTACAATCACCGAACTTCGGATCATCCCGCCACATAATTACAGCCACAGGCGTGTGTTCTGTAGACCAGGGTTTCCCAATCGAGGTCCTGGGGACCCCTGTGTCCTGCTGGTTTTCATTCCAACCGAGCTCTCAATTACTTAACTAGACCCTTAATTGAACTGATAATTTGTTTAATTAGACCTTTTTACTTGTTTTCAGCTCTTAAACAGTTGCATAGTTCAAGTTATTTATAACATGTTATAGCTAACTTGAAATCTGCAACTGTTTAAGAGCTGAAAACAAGTAAAAGGGTCAAATTAAGCAAATTATCAGTTAATTTAAGGGTTCAATTAAGTAATTGAGGGCTCAGCTGGAATGAAAACCAGCAGACACAGCGGGTCCCCAAGACCAGGATTGGGAAACCCTGCTGTAGACCACGGTTAATATTCTAAACACAATTACAGAGGCCACTCTGTTGACTCGGACGCTCCCTGGGTCCTAGTGCCTAAATATACTTCCGAGCTCTGATTCCACAGTAAACGCACAGCAACGTGTACTAAAGCACAGGACAGCATTGCAACGCCCAGACAGGTCTGGTAAATTAAATAACATGACAAAGCACGGTAAACTATGGTAAAACCGTGGGAAAAGACGTGCGAACGTGCAGTTCTGTGGAGCCACCTAGCCGTCACACCGCCGCATTACATACAGGGTCTTGAAAAATAGACATGTATTTTATCATATTGCCTGCATAGAAGCAAAACATTTTATTGTTGTTTTTACACCACATTTCTCAAAAACCACTATTTTAATAGTCCAATAGCATGGCTGAAAACTTGCAATCGTGAAACGAAAGAACATGTGCGTGTGTTTTAAAGCAGGCACCGTTCTGACACTGTCAATCGTTTTAGCGGCGTTTTCCCAGCGCGGGGTCCTTCTATCAGGCTGGCGCATTGAATGTGTACTGTGGCTAGAGAGTGTGGCGCCAGGCAGTTTAACCGGAGAAAATAAAATAATTACGAATAAAATAAAACATCACACACCGGGAACAGCAAATTCAAAGGTACGGGGCAGGACAGCACAGTGTCGATAGCAGTAAGATGAATTCAACTTAAAAGCAGAAACCGCTGCTGTTGACGAATGAAAACACTCTCAGTAACAATAGCATGTGCATCGTTTGTGATAAAAAAAATTAAAAAAAAACTTAGATGCGGACTGAATTCATCCGGTCTGCAGCGCGTCCTTCTTACCTGTGTTTACACCCGCATCTAATAATTACTGCTGTCCATCTTTCTTATCCGATCTCTGCTCAGCGTTGCTACCTTGGCCATTCTCACCACGACTAGTAACCTTTTTCAGATACATTTGTACATAGTAATGTTATAATCTATTGGGCCTGGCTGGCTGTTATATTGCCGTGTGGTTGCGATTATAAAACAGTAGCAGTATTCTGTATGAATCTCGCTGATCTGTGAAGACTGCTTAAGTTCGGGGCTGTCCGAGGCAATATCGGTGCACAAAGGCGTGCGTTATTAACCTCGCTAACCTGGTAATGCAGAACTGGCGGTTACTAGGAGCATCTGTCCCGTATATCTAGTTTTGCTTTAAATGTCCGAGTTCGCCTCCAAACTCTGAAATGGGCCGCACTGGTCCGCAGCAGGAGTCTAGCTGCCTTCCATGTAAAATCAATTTTTTGGGAAGTAGATCCAGCCGCCCTGTGAAGTGAGCGCAGTGTGCTGAGGAGGTTGATTTATGAGTCCCAGTCTAACCCAGCCCCGCTCCTTCCCCAGAGCGCTGCACCATGGAAACGGATCTGTACGACGAGTTCGGCAACTACATCGGGCCGGAGCTGGACTCGGACGAGGAGGATGACCTGGACCGGGACGCCCGCGACGCAGACGAGGTAACGAGGCCGACCGCTCCGGTACCGCCGGTCAGGACCCGGGTCTGACCTCTCGCAGGTTAAGGCTACTGGCACACTGACTAGGGCAGAGCGGCACAAACTATTCAGATTGAACTCTCCACAGAAATCAAGTGCTAATAATCAGGCGAGGGCCACTGGGCTAATTTACCATTCAAAGTAAAACAAACAGCTGCTTGGGTTTGTGGTGATCGCTGCTTTTCTTAAGACTCTGTAGAGAACAGAGATCCACACAAACCCCAGCAGCTGTTTCTTCACTCATTTCACTCTGAATGGTAAAATCAGCCCGATCTACACCAGCGACCCTGACCTGCGGAGAGATCGAGCGGAATGATCGGTTTGTGCAGCTCCACTGTGTGGCTCCCAATCTGATTGATTTGTTCCCTTATTTCCCAGGGTGACTGCAGAATTCAGTGCGTTGTGTCGTTGTTGCCTCTTCCATTGCCTAAGCTAGTGGTACTCACTGGTAGCTCTTTCAGTCTGTTCCAGGACATTGCTCCGTCTGTCTGTCTGTCTGTCTGTCTGTCTGTCTGTCTGTCTGTGTGTCTGTCTAGGGATAGAAATAAGGCTCTCATTGTACAGCAGTTTGATTCACTTTTGGTTTTACTAAAGAGTTTAATAAGATACACCTAGGCTTGTTACCTAATCAAGCTTGTAGTAAAACCCGGGAATGGGTGAAACTGCTATGCAATAGGAGTCTTATTTCTATCTCTTGTGTCTGTCTGTCTCTATGTCTATGTGTCTGTCTGTCTGTGTGTTTCTCTGTCTGTCTGTCTCTCTGTGTCTGTCTGTCTCTCTAGGTCTGTGTGTGTTTGTCTCTCTCTATGTCTATGTCTCTGTGTGTGTCCTGGTTGATTTGCACCTGCAGCAGATTTGACAGGTGGTGTCTGTCGCCCCCTGCAGGAGGACGAGGATGAGGAGGAAGAGCCAGTTGATCAGGATGAGGAGCACCCTGGGATGGAGGTGGTGCT
This sequence comes from Acipenser oxyrinchus oxyrinchus, assembly GCA_030684275.1. Lineage (NCBI taxonomy): Eukaryota > Metazoa > Chordata > Actinopteri > Acipenseriformes > Acipenseridae > Acipenser > Acipenser oxyrinchus. The sequence goes on along the minus strand of CM060269.1, from coordinate 16,308,969 downwards.
GCACGAGGATAAGAAGTACTATCCCACTGCGGAGGAGGTGTACGGGCCAGAGGTGGAGACCATAGTCCAGGAGGAGGACACCCAGCCTCTCACAGGTATCTCCCCACAGCACAGCACCGCTCGCCAGGGCTTTCAACTGCATCTCCTGGCTCTTACTAGCACCAGCAACTTTATCACTGCCTGTAAAGGAATGCTAATCCATTTTCTTGTACTTCATCACAACGTTCTCACTCGTACCCCTTTATAGAAGATTTCTCTCTTTAGATAGCCGACGCTGTCCTATTTTATTAGTGTGCACACATGGGTGTGTAGTGGGTGCAGTGCAGACTGTGTCCCTCCCTGTGTCTGTGTTGCTATGTTCTTTAATAGCAGTGTGCTGATCAGTGTCCTGCTGCACTCTCTTCCACAGAGCCCATCATCAAACCAGTCAAGACAAAGAAGTTTACACTGATGGAGCAGGAGCTGCCCAGCACTGTCTACGACATGGAGTGAGTGAGCTACTAAAAAAGACAAGAATTGATAAATTAAATGACATTACTGAGATGTGTGTGTGCGTGCAGTGGTGTGAGGTGAAGCTGGCTCTGTGTTTGTGTGTGTGTGTGTGTGTGTGTGTGATGGTGAAGCTGGCTCTCTGTGTGTGTGTGAGATGGTGAAGCTGGCTGTGTGATTGCACACTGATTTGATTCTTCGTTGGCCTGCAGGTTTCTCGCTGATCTGATGGACAGTCCGGAGCTGATCAGGAACGTCACCCTCTGTGGACACCTGCACCACGGCAAGGTGAGTGAGAAGACGCGTCCACAGGCTTCCTGACTGCGGAGACGCGTCCACAGGCTTCCTGACTGAGGAGACGCGTCCATGGGCTTCCTGACGGCCTGCTGCTTTACATTGTTATTCATGTAAATGTTATCTTGATGATGAAGTACTTTCCTCTTTTGACCGTTGCTCTAGCTTTCTCCAGCTGCTTAAACCCCTGGCATGTGAACCGTAGTGTGCAGAGTCTCTCACATATTGTGTGCATGACTGAGCCCTTTTATTAAACACCCCTTGTAAAACAGGCTGCTCTGGTATGCTTAAAGCTAAGCGGTAAAGCAAAGAATAATACTTTGTATTCATAGCATTCATCAAAATTCAAACTGTTTCTAGTGTATATACCAGGTTATAAATGTACCTGTTAAGCATGAACTGCACACTTGTTATAAAATCAGTTTTTTTTTTCTGAAACGTAAATAAAGGCTTGACTGCTGACAGCTGCTAGAAAAGCCGGTTAGTATTCATGTAGGTTGTGGATTGTGACACACATGTATATGATGCGTATCCAGTGTGTAGGGCACCGCAATGCTTCTAGAGTTCGTAAAAGGGTGTGAGGTAATGCTGTGGAAACTCCAGTATTTTGCACACGGCTCCAGTCAGTTTTGAACTGTCCCCATTGTTTCCTCTGCAGACGTGCTTCGTGGATTGCCTGATCGAGCAGACCCACCCAGAGATCAGGAAGAGGGACGACCAGGATGTGAGAGGGAGGGAGGGAGACAGGGTGAGAGGGAGGGGTTGAGGGTGAGGGTTGGGAAGAGGGGTGATTCTGTTGAATTCCTTAGAGGGCTGTCCGACTGATGGATCTCCAAGTATCCCATTAAGGTTTTAAATGGGTTCTGTAGTTTTCATTAGCAGCATGTACAGTCAAAATGCAGCACAGCGATGTCGTGTTTTAACACACACAGCATGTTCTAGAAGCAAAGAACTGAATCATGGTCTTGTGCGAAATTGCTACTGTTGATTCAGCTCTTGTATTTGGTAGGCGAGATTATTATTTTTGTATGACTATGTGAACAGTCTGACTCCTTCAGCCATGAAGGATGAAGAGCTTGGATCTAAAGGAACAGCAACTAACCTCTTTCTCATGCGTTGCAGCTCCGCTACACTGACATCCTCTTCACAGAGCAGGAGGTAAGCCGAGACAGACACCTTGAACGCTCTTCACCTCCAGCTTACTGAATCCTGATTCAGTGCTTCTAACCATTCATCATGGCTTTCTAAAGTAAACGCTCCTGTATTGCAGCAGGACTAGAAGGAAGGCACGACCTGAAATGCATTTCAGCAAGGCTGCCTGAGGGACATGCATGCAGTAATACTGTTGGCATCTATTGCTGTAGCTTTACAGCTTTGGGGTCATTTCAAGCAAGGACTGCCAAAGCCACCCAATCAGGCTCTGCCACTGTCCTGTCTGCCAGCGTGCAGCTGTGTGCTGAAAGCCTTGGAGGCCCAGTCTGGTTAACCGAGAGTCTTTCAGTGTATTCTCTTGTGAGGCGTCTTGCACAAAAAACAAAAAAATACCTTTGATTGGGCAAAAAAAAAAACTATTGAAGAAACAGCTGCTTGAGTACGTGCTGATAGCTGCTCCCTGTGGAGGCCAAGAAAAGGGGAGTGCTTTTGTGGGGAGCAGCAGTCCACACACATCCAAGAAGAGACTTCAACTTGTTATGACCCGTCAGTGTTGCATGTAGATTCAAAATGTTAATAACCAGTCTCATGAGCACAGTGCTTGGCGAGATCTGAATGCACACCTGAGTGTGGTAACATTGGGCGTTGGAAATGCAGCTTTAGATGTTTAAGGAGGCAGCTGGGAGCTGTGCTAAAGTCGTGTTCCCTGTGGTTGTGTTTCCTCAGAGGGGGGTTGGGATCAAGAGCACCCCGGTGACTATGGTGCTGCCGGACTCCAGAGACAAGTCCTACCTGTTCAACATCATGGACACACCAGGTACCGCCTCGTGCTGCCGGGGGGGGGGGGGAGCATTGCTCTTCCAACCGTGGTTAGTGTGCTCGCCCTGCGCAGAGTGTGACTGTCCTCGTGCTTGTTTTCAGGTCATGTGAACTTCTCTGATGAGGTGACCTCTGGGATCAGGATCTCCGATGGCATCGTGCTCTTTATTGATGCAGCCGAGGGGGTGAGTTTAAAGTAATGGTTTGGGGTAACTATGACGCTCCTTAGAAAATTTTAAAGACTTCAATCATGTCCCTCCTGAATAGATTCAGTCCTTTCAACCTGTCTTTGTTGCTCAGTCCTTTAAATCCTGGGATTAGCTCGATTTTATACAAATGCGATTAAGAGCATCTTCTGAATGTGCCTGCGCTGGGTCGACGTTGGGACTTAATGAAACGTATGTAATGCAATACAAACAGTACCAGGAATGGAAATAAGACTCCCATTGCATAGGAGTTTGACCCATTCCTGGCTTTATGAGTTTTTAATAAGACTGACCTGAGCTTGTTACCTATACACACTGTGGCAGTCAAGCTCGTAATAAAACCTGGAATGGTGGAAAGTGGTAATGCAATCGAAGTCTTATTTCCATCCCTGGAACGATGCATGCCTCTAGATTTGGTTTTCCTGATTCATTGCTACCCAGTTACTCCTGTGTGAGCCTCTCCCTCTCCCTCTCCCTCTCCCTCTCCCTGCTCCAGGTGATGCTGAACACGGAGCGGCTGATTAAGCACGCTGTGCAGGAGCGTCTGGCCGTCACCATCTGCATCAACAAGATCGACCGGCTCATGGTGGAGCTGAAGCTGCCGCCCACCGATGCCTACTACAAACTGCGGCACATTGTGGACGAGGTCAACAGTCTGCTCAGGTACCCCTCGTATAACACCTCCCACACCCCGGAACCCTACAGCTCAGGTACCCCTCGTATAACGCCTTCCACACCCCATAACCCTACAGCCCAGGTACCCCTCGTATAGCGCCTTCCACACCCCATAACCCTACAGCCCAGGTACCCCTCGTATAGCGCCTTCCACATCCCATAACCCTACAGCCCAGGTACCCCTCGATAGCACCTTCCACACCCCGAACCCTACAGCCCAGGTACCCTCGTATAGCTCCTTCCACACCCCGGAACCCTTCAGCCCAGGTACCCGTCGTATAGCACCTTCCACACCCCGGAACCCTACAGCTCAGGTACCCCTCGTATAGCACCTTCCACACCCTGGAACCCTACAGCCGAGGTACCCAGGTACCCCTCGTATAGCGCGTACCACACCCCAGAACCCTACAGCTCAGGTACCCCTCGTATAGCGCCTTCCACACCCTGGAACCCTACAGCCCAGGTACCCCTCGTATAGCACCTTCCACACCCTGGAACCCTACAGCCCAGGTACCCCTCGTATAGCACCTTCCACACCCTGGGACCGTGCCCCCCATACCAGGGGGAAAGCATGGCGCTTATGAATGTCTCTGAACCCACCAGTTACAATGTCTTTCTCCATGAGCTAACTGCTTCAATTCCATTCCAGCAACTGGCTTTCAACAGCTTTGGCTCTAAGCACAGTTTCTATGTAAAGAAATACTAAATGAGACTAAAATTCAGTGAAAAAGTATAAAAGTCTGCCATTTGAATTTGTCATTGAGCATGTCTTAATTCTCCCTCTCTCTCTCTCCCCCTTCCCCTCTCGCTCTCTCTCTGTCTCTCTCTATCCCTCCCCTCTGTCTCTCTCGCTCTCTCTCTTGCTCTCTCTCTCTCCCCTGTCTCTCTCTCTCTCTCTCTCTCTCTCTCTCTCTCTCTCTCTCTCTCCCTCAGCATGTACTCTACGGATGAGAATCTGATCGTGTCTCCCTTGCTGGGGAACGTGTGCTTCTCCAGCTCCCAGTACAGCATCTGCTTTACGCTGGGCTCCTTCGCCAAGATCTACTCCGATACCTACGGTGAGCTCCATACAGTCTTCCACCTGCTGTAATCAGCATGCAAGGAGACCTAGTTTGAGGAAATGTTGCTGTATCAAAATCCCAAGTCTCCCGTGGTGTGTCGTGAAGTAACCTGAAATCTAGTCTCCTGAAACCAAGTTCCAGAAAGTGGCTCTGCGATCCCTCAGCTTGAGGCCAGTCAAGGTGCTGACGAAATGTGGGCTTAATGGGGAGCTGATCTTCCTGCTGAAGAGACGGAGAATCTCTTTGAACAAGTTGATAGGATTTCTTTCTTTCTTTATTTATTTCTTCATTTATATTTTTCCTATAGTTCTTATTTTAGTCAATCTATGAAACTGTTTACCCATTTTGGATGTTATTTATTTGTTTTCTTCTATTCAAACTGTTTTGATATAAGTTAAAAAAAAAAAAAAATAAAAAGTTGGTTTGTAGTTTACTGCGCATGGTGGTCTTAATATTGAACACAGGGGTGGTCCTAATGTCGAAGGTCGCTTTACATTGCCATCAATAGGAGCAAGTCAAGACCTTCATTGTCTTTTACTGGGGTTTGCCTGTCCTGTTATTTCAACACCTACTTTCCTTCCTTCCTTTCAAGGTGATATCAGCTACAATGAATTTGCTAAGAGGCTCTGGGGAGACATCTACTTCAACCCCAAAACGTAAGCCCTGCGCTCCTTGCTGATTGACTTCACTGGAATTCGAGTAGGTTTGGTGAACTCTGCATGAGATCTTCCCACTGAAGAGCCCTTAGTTACTTAATTTCACCAATTATTGGCTTAATTAGTCAAGATTAACAGGTGTTCCAGATCTTTAGCCATTGATGATAGAAAGACCCCTAGAAAGCCTGCAGGACTGGGGCTTTCCAGGACCAGGGGTGGAGGTCCCTGCTCTACAGTATTCATTTAGTATCCTTTATGTACGCAATGAAGGGGTCGATGCTGTCAGGTTTATTATTATGCGAATGTGTGTGTTTGTTCATTTCTAATTTCTCGTGTTCTCCTCTGCAGGAGAAAGTTCACCAAAAAAGCTCCAAACAGCAACTCCCAGCGCAGCTTTGTGGAGTTTGTCCTGGAGCCACTGTACAAGATCCTGGCCCAGGTGAGAATCGCACAGGGGGAGGTGGGGGGAGAGCTTACTAGTGCTTCTCTGCGACAGTACCTGTCGGTGCCAGCAGGTGGGGCTCCTGTACACCTCACTTGAATGGACTTCAATCCATGCATCTGAAAGCTCCCTGATTTTTATTGTTCAATTCTGGAACCCTCAACCTTAACCCTGTTTGGGTCTGATGCCTGCTTGACCTGTTTATTACCTGCACTGTCTCATACAGTGAGTCTGTCTGTGATTCTACTTGATCTGGGGGTGCATTTAGTTAGGTGTTTTAAATGCGTTTAGTTACGTGTTTAAATACGTGTAGTTACGTGTTTAAAGGCACTGTGTGGCAATACAGGAGCAGCAGGCTATATAATTACATAATATCTGCTGCAATAGGAGTAGGACACTTTACTGTGTTTTTAATTCTTGCTGATATTCAAATAAAACATCCAGCAGCTCAATAGGAGGCTGTGTGGTCCAGTGGTTAAAGAAAAGGGTTTGTAACCAGGAGGTCCCCGGTTCAAATCCCACCTCAGCCACTGACTCATTGTGTGACCCTGAGCAAGTCACTTAACCTCCTTGTGCTCTGTCTTTCGGGTGAGATGTAGTTGTAAGTGACTCTGCAGCTGATGCATAGTTCACACACCCTAGTCTCTGTAAGTCGGCTTGGATAAAGGCGTCTGCTAAGTAAACTAATAATAATAATAATTGACTCGTAGCCGTGAATAATCCAACTCCTGATTACCAGGGGTAAGGCAGGCATGAGGGCACATGGGGCCCATTATGCATTCAAGTAAAACAAACAAGCGAGGAACTAGGAGGGGTTCAAAAATGGGGTCCCAGTGATTTTAAATTAGAGACGAGCGCATGTATTTTAAAGCCAGGTAATAACCTCTCTCTCTGTCGCCTCCTGCAGGTGGTGGGTGATGTTGACACCTCCCTCCCTCGGGTGCTGGATGAGCTGGGGATCCACCTGACCAAGGAGGAGCTCAAACTGAACATCCGCCCGCTGCTGCGCCTCGTCTGCAAGAAGTTCTTCGGGGAGTTCACAGGTGCACAGCGTTCCAGCAGTGGAGCTGGACTAGTGACCACTCGTCTGTACAGCCCTCCTCCACTCTCCTGAATAGCCTATTTACATGAAAGCAAAGACAACTCCCTCCCCTCCCCCATTGCATGTCAGTGTGAGCCGTTCCAGTATTTCCTGTGCTCTTCGACACACTGTTACCTGTACGCTGTGCTGGGTAGCTTATTAAGTCCCAGGTGAAACCTGGAATGGCTCGGACTGATCTGCAATTGCAGTGTTCTTCCCACCCCGTCTGTGAATGTCCAGCATGCAGAGTAACCTTATCCTCCTGGTGCAGCATCTGCTCAGAGCGTCGGTGGTGAGCCTGCTGTCCACCACTTTGTTTAACCCTTTGCGGTCCATTTATTAATTCTGCGTCAGGCTCGCCAGGTCTAATTAATTTTCACACGCGCAGTTAATTTTAGACGCGCTGTTTAAAAGTATTTTTCACAGTTAAACGGGTTTAAATGGCCCTGCATATCAACAAAGCACTCACTAGGCATCTCCAGCCTCACCCCACCCTTTCGTTCGCTATAGCTTTCACCTGTGTAAGAAATAAATAATAATAATAATAATAGTCGTACATACCGATCGATCATCTCCTGATCACTCGTTTTATCACCAAACTCCTCAATAATGCAATCCAAGTCATTATTTTATTACTATAACATCTCAAAAAAGCTCTGCAAATGTCCGTGTTCTCTGTGCGCTGATTCACAGTCAGCCAGCTTGTTTACTTACGACCGCCCCGTTATCTGATACCTGATACCATGTATGACTATTCATGAGATCGCCTTTTTTTTTTTTTTTCGACTTGTCTCGGCTCCTGTCGCCCCATTCGGCAATTGAATGGTTTTCGGCTTTTTCCAGGAGAAAAACGACTAGAAACCCGTTTTTTGCGTTGCTATAATGATGTCGGACCCAGTCCGACAAAGGACCTGTGAGGAATAATTGCAATGTCGGACCCAGTCCGACAATGGACCGCAAAGGGTTAAGTGTTGTTGAGCCTGCCTTGGAGGAATCTCAAGGCATGGTGAGGTCTGTGTGCCTCATGCAGTTCCAGGGGTTACAGTGAAGGGGTGCTGTAGTGACCCCTCTGTGTCATAATGTCACATCAGCAGCAATGTTGCCATTATTACTCTTTTAACAATCCTTTATCTTTTTAATACAAGCTTGATTAACCACAGAGTAAGTAACAAGCTCAGGTATGTCTTACTAAACTCTTAGTAAAACCAGGAATGGATGCTGTGCAATCGGAGTCTTCTTTCCATCCCTGTATAACCCCATTTCAAATGTTTAATAAAGGCTTTCCTGGCTTGTCTTCCCGTGTTGTGTTGCTTGCAGACTAGCAGTATGACTCTGCTTATTGGTTGTTGGCTGTAGTGAAAGAGGAGACGGAATCTGGTTTTAATGTTTCTGCTGTCTCATGACAGTCTGAACTCTGTTGCCCCAAAGACCTTGTGCTGAAAATATCCTGTGGTGTGGTTTTTTTTGTGTTTTTTTTTACTTTTCTTTTTTTGTAGGTTTTGTGGACATGTGTGTGCAGCATATCCCTTCTCCACAAGATGGCGCCAAGAACAAGATTGAGCACTCGTACAATGGGGGCCTGGACTCTGATTTGGGGGAGGCCATGGCAGAGTGCGACCCTGACGTGAGTTTCTATTCTATTGGCCCTAAAATAACCTGCAGTGAGTACACAACAGTGCTAAAAAGAGATGGCTGGATCCATTTTTAAACAGACATAAGCTGATATACAAATATCTGCTGATCTTGCCGTAGCATGCAGTACCAATTGATTGAATGTAAGCAAATGTCCCCCTGGTTCTGTCCCAGTCCTAATCCAATCACACTCGCACAGCGTTCTTCCTGCACAAGCAGCCCAGGGCACTTCCAAAAAGGGTTCCTGCAAAGCTGAATGTAAAGCTTTCAGTCTAACCTTTATTCCATCTGCACTCCTGATTTCTGAGGGCAGAGAACTCTAATGCTGCAGAGCTTGGACTCTAAAAACCATGGCATTGAAGTGTAGGGACTGCGAAGAGATCACCATGGGCTAGTGAAAGACTACAGCCAATCAAAAACATTTCCAGCACATTCTATTTTGCCTTGAGCATCGTCTCTCGCAGGGCAGGTTACCAGCTGACCACAATTCTAAATGCATGGGCAGCGACATTAACTGTAGCCACCTGAACTGTCTTTGTATCACAGGCCTTGTATTGGATGGAAGTGGCGTCCCATTAAAATGACCTCTATTTAATTATTAATGGCACAGTCCAGGGTGCTGTGAGATCCACGCTGATCTCTCTGACCTCTCGATTGCGGAATGGGTATTGGCTTCAATTGAGGGTAGACTGAGTTTACACACATCTCGTTTGGAGAATGTGGCGTTTGCCTCCTTCTCCTGTGATAAGCAAACCCTGTCTATATCAAGGGTTAAAGCCGAGGCACGTTCCAGTTTTATTATATAAAGCTACTCGGGTGCGTTTTAATGCTCTCTTCTGGTTAAGCTTTAACCTGCAATTCTGCACGATCACCACAGCTGACATGCATGTTTTTACTGGCATCTCTGCACAGCCTTGGTGCTTTTTTATTTGCCACGACCCCACTGATCAGTTTGCATCATAGAGCAGCCGATAGCATATTCTATATAGAACGGGTGTTGTGAGGCAGCGGAGGTGTGTAACCTGTGTGTGTGTGTGTGTGTGCAGGGCCCACTGATGTGCCACACCACTAAGATGTACAGCACGGAGGACGGGGTGCAGTTCCATGCCTTCGGGAGGGTGCTGAGCGGCACTATCCACGCGGGGCAGCCCGTCAAGGTGCTGGGGGAGAACTACACCCTGGAGGACGAGGAGGACTCGCAGATCTGCACCATCGGCCGCCTCTGGATCTCCGTGGCCAGGTGAGAGAGGAGCTGCAATCCCAATCGCATTGTATTTACAAGCTGTGTATTCCAGCATTCTCTCAGAGCTCCGTTCAAGCTGAGAGGAAGAGCTGTGATCCCAATCGCATTGTATTTACAAGCTGTGTATTCCAGCATTCTCTCAGAGCTCCGTTCAAGCTGAGAGGAAGAGCTGTGATCCCAATCGCATTGTATTTACAAGCTGTGTATTCCAGCATTCTCTCAGAGCTCCGTTCAAGCTGAGAGGAAGAGCTGTGATCCCAATCGCATTGTATTTACAAGCTGTGTATTCCAGCATTCTCTCAGAGCTCCGTTCCAGGTGTGATTCAGGAGACATGAACTGCTTCAGTGCCACATTGTTTTAACCCTCCACTGCATCAGTAATCAAGACCCCTTGCTTTCAGACAGTGTCTTTATATATTTGGCAAACAGATTCTCTCAACTGAGTTCGCTTGCAGGTGCTGTTAGTACAAATGAACCAGATTTCCTTGTTGTGCATGAGAGAGGTGTTAGAGAATGTAATTGTAATGCTGGTGAGCTGTTGCGCAGGGAGCGAGTGCAGAGCTGGTGTTGAGTTTTCTGAAGGTGTGCCGTCTCTGTCTCAGGTACCAGATCGAAGTGAACAGGGTGCCCGCTGGCAACTGGGTGCTGATAGAGGGATGCGACCAGCCCATCGTCAAGACCGCCACCATCACAGAGCCGCGGGGGAATGAGGAGGTGGGTACCACAGGGCACAATATTGGAACAAATTTCGATAATGTGTTGTTCCTTCCTGATAGCTGCATGAACAGCTCTAATCAGTAACCCTGCAGACTCACGTTTGACTCGTGCTGTGATGAGAAGTGTGATCATTTAGTTCAGAGTCTGACTTTTCAAACTCCTGGCACCTGCTTGATCATTTCAATAATATAGCTGTGGCCAAAAGTTTTGCATTACCTACAATTTTAGGATTGAGACATAATTTAATTTAAAAAAAAAATTAAAAAAAAAAAAACTATATGAACATAATTTTATTTAACATCATATAGTCAAAGAAACTAGAAAATGATATTGCAAAAGTCTACCGGAAGCCATAACAGTAAAGCATTTCATGTTAGATTTTGAAGTGTCGTTAAGTATGTGGGAAAACTACAAAGCGGTATGTAATTCAATATGTTAACGTAACATTATTCAGCAGATTTCATTCGATTTTTATGAAGCAAAATGACTTAATTCTATAGTTAATAACAAAAAGTAGGAATTATAACAAATCAAAACATTTTAATTTACTGTACATTTAAAAATAAAAACCAAATGTGCTGCTTCAGACTCCACTCCCAGTCAGGTGGGACACGTTCACATCGCTTAGAATGTTGCCATGGCAAACGCCTTTGTTTCTTGTCAAGTCGGTCACTTCGCACACAATTTACAACAGAGTAGTAGTTTGTTAAAAAAAAAAAAAAAGAACAAAAAATGCTGCCAAAGAAAGTTGAAGTTCAACAAAGCTTAATTGGTGTTTTTAAACGTAAAAGTGAGGAAGTAGGGGAATGCCAATCAAAAAAAACTAACTAGACACAGAAAATCGTTCAAAAAAACAATTGGCTGTTTGCTTCAGACGGCAAACTTGGGTGTACAGTAAGTGTCATGAACATTTCCTATTGCATTCTGCAAGAGGTGTCAATATCTCTTTAAACTGGGCTGCGTGTGAAATATCCTCTTATAGAAAGAATAAAGAGACTGAGCTCTCCATTCGCAAAAAAGTAAGCAAGCATAAAAAGTCCACAGCTCACACTGAAGCTGAAAAAATTAAAATCATGGCTAAAAAAGATACCCTTCTCAATCCGAATGCTAAAAGTGAAGAAGCAGCATTTGAAACAGCCGCTTGTATATTCCGCACAGCTTACAGCATCGCCAAAACAAATCGTCCACTCAGTGACCATGAGAGCCTCATTGACCTACAGCAAATCAGTGGGATAGACATGGGGCGATAGTTAGCCTACTGTTACTGTTTTTCATTCCATTCCAACCTAATAAAATATTTTTAAATCAAACTAAAATGGTCTAATTGTATTTTCTATTGTAGCTTTTAGTATTAATGTGATTCAAATGTTAAGTCTTCAGTTCACATAATTTAACAGTGTTCTACATTAAAAGGGGGGGTGGGGGGTGTCAACAGTACCGGTAAGAAATTAAAGTTACTTTTACCACTGGTTTTCAAGCCCTGATGATGAGCAGGTCCAGACTGCAGTTACGGTTTATATATATATATATATATATATATATATATATATATATATATATATATATATATATATATATATATCTGAGGGTGTAGGCATCTGTGCTGGGAGCCGTGCCTTCCCCTGTAGTAACTCCTCTCTCTCTCTCTCTCTCTCTCTCTCTCTCTCTCTCTCTCTCTCTCTCTCTCTCTCTCTCTCTCTCTCTCTCTTGTTGCTGTTCAGGCTCAGATCTTTAGGCCCCTGAAGTTCAACACTGCCTCTGTGATTAAGATCGCTGTGGAGCCCGTCAACCCTTCCGAGCTCCCCAAGATGCTGGACGGCCTGAGGAAGGTCAACAAGAGCTACCCCTCCCTCACCACCAAGGTACCTGCAGCAGCACACTGAGGCTAGCTCTGTGCCCCGTCGCCACTGTGTGTCTGTCTCAGTCAGAGGCTCTGCTATGTGTTTGAAAGTAGTCCTGGGTCCTTAGTGAAGTGTGGAGAGCAGAGAGTGAGTCCTTGCAGGTTAAAATCCCTGGGACACAGAGTTAAATGTCTCGGCTACCGATTGTTCGATTATTTGGATGGAGCTCTCCACAGGCGAGGGTCGTTGGTGTCGATCGGGCTGATTTACCATTCAAAATGAAACGAAAAAAACAGCTGCTGGGGTTTGTGTGGATCGCTGTTCTCTACAGAGTCTAAGAAAAGCAGCGATCATCACAAACCCAAGCAGCAGTTTCTTCACTCTTGTCACTCTGAGTCAGCTCGATCGACACTAATGAGCCTCACCTGATTGTCAGCCTGGAGTGCGTTCAGTAGGCAGAATGCTCCAGAGAGTTACGCGGCGCTTTCTATTGAACGACATTAACATGCTGAGGAGCTGACTCGGGGGAGCGTTTAACATTCTGAGGAGCTGACTCGGGGGCGTTTAACCCTTTTCAGTCCATTTATTAAGTGCGCGTCAGGTCCAATTTCTTTTCACACACGCAGTTAATTTTAGACGCGCTGATTAAAAGTATTTTTTTCCACAGTCAAACGGGTTTAAAAGGCCCTGCATATCAACAAAGCACTCACTTGGCATCTCCAGCCCAACCCCACCCTTTCGTTCGCTATCGCTTTCACATATGCTACCAAATAAATAATAATAATAATAATAATAATAGTCGTACATACCGATCAATCATCTCCTGATCACTCGTTTTATCAAAAAAGCTCTGCAAATGTCCGTGATAGTCTCTGTGCGCTGATACAGTAACAGCCAGCTTGTTTCCTTATGACTGCCCCTATGTGATGCCAGGGGCAAGTATGACTATTCATGAGATACGCCTTTTTTTTTTTTGTCTTGGCTCCTGTCGCTCCCACTCGGCCATTGAATGGTTTTCTCAGCTTTTTCGGAGAAAAACGACTAGAAACCCGTTTTTGCGTTTTTGATGATGTCGGACAGGGTCCGACAATGGACGGATAGGAATAATCGCAATGTCGGACCAGGTCCGACAATGGACCGCAAAGGGTTAACATGCTGAGGAGCTGACTTCGGGAGCGTTTAACATTCTGAGGAGCCGACTATGGGGGCGTTTAACATTCTGAGGAGCTGACTTCGGGAGGCGTTTAACATTTTGAGCTGACTCGGGGAGCGTTTAACATGCTGAGGAGCTGACTTGGGGGTGGCGTTTAACATCCTGAGGAGCTGACTCGGGGGAGCGTTTAACATGCTGAGGAGCTGACTCGGGAGCGTTTAACATTCTGAGGAGCTGACTTCGGGGGCGTTTAACATTCTGAGGAGCTGACTCGGGAGCGTTTAACATTTTGAGCTGACTCGGGGGAGCGTTTAACATGCTGAGGAGCTGACTTGGGGGTGGCGTTTAACATCCTGAGGAGCTGACTTCGGGGAGCGTTTAACATGCTGAGGAGCTGACTTCGGGGAGCGTTTAACATTCTGAGGAGCTGACTCGGGGAGCGTTTAACATTCTGAGGAGCTGACTTCGGGGAGCGTTTAACATTCTGAGGAGCTGACTTCGGGAGCGTTTAACATTCTGAGGAGCTGACTTCGGGGGCGTTTAACATTCTGAGGAGCTGACTCGGGAGCGTTTAACATTCTGAGGAGCTGACTTCGGGAGCGTTTAACATTCTGAGGAGCTGACTCGGGGAGCGTTTAACATTCTGAGGAGCTGACTCGGGGAGCGTTTAACATTCTGAGGAGCTGACTCGGGGAGCGTTTAACATTCTGAGGAGCTGACTCGGGGAGCGTTTAACATTCTGAGGAGCTGACTTCGGGGAGCGTTTAACATTCTGAGGAGCTGACTTCGGGGAGCGTTTAACATTCTGAGGAGCTGACTCGAGGAGCGTTTAACATTCTGAGGAGCTGACTCGGGGAGCGTTTAACATGCTGAGGAGCTGACTCGGGAGCGTTTAACATTCTGAGGAGCTGACTCGGGGAGCGTTTAACATTCTGAGGAGCTGACTCGGGGAGCGTTTAACATTCTGAGGAGCTGACTCGGGGAGCGTTTAACATTCTGAGGAGCTGACTCGGGGAGCGTTTAACATTCTGAGGAGCTGACTTCGGGAGCGTTTAACATTCTGAGGAGCTGACTCGGGGGAGCGTTTAACATGCTGAGGAGCTGACTCGGGGGAGCGTTTAACATTCTGAGGAGCTGACTCGGGGAGCGTTTAACATTCTGAGGAGCTGACTCGGGGAGCGTTTAACATTCTGAGGAGCTGACTCGGGGGAGCGTTTAACATGCTGAGGAGCTGACTCGGGGGAGCGTTTAACATTCTGAGGAGCTGACTCGGGGAGCGTTTAACATTCTGAGGAGCTGACTCGGGGGAGCGTTTAACATTCTGAGGAGCTGACTCGGGGGAGCGTTTAACATGCTGAGGAGCTGACTCGGGGGAGCGTTTAACATGCTGAGGAGCTGACTCGGGGGAGCGTTTAACATTCTGAGGAGCTGACTTGGGGGAGCGTTTAACATTCTGAGGAGCTGACTTGGGGGAGCGTTTAACATTCTGAGGAGCTGACTCGGGGGAGCGTTTAACATTCTGAGGAGCTGACTCGGGGAGCGTTTAACATTCTGAGGAGCTGACTCGGGGAGCGTTTAACATTCTGAGGAGCTGACTCGGGGAGCGTTTAACATTCTGAGGAGCTGACTCGGGGAGCGTTTAACATTCTGAGGAGCTGACTCGGGGAGCGTTTAACATTCTGAGGAGCTGACTCGGGGAGCGTTTAACATTCTGAGGAGCTGACTCCGGGAGCGTTTAACATTCTGAGGAGCTGACTCGGGGAGCGCTTAACATTCTGAGGAGCTGACTCGGGAGCGTTTAACATTCTGAGGAGCTGACTTCGGGAGGCGTTTAACATTCTGAGGAGCTGACTCGGGGAGCGTTTAACATTCTGAGGAGCTGACTTGGGGAGCGTTTAACATTCTGAGGAGCTGACTTCGGGAGCGTTTAACATTCTGAGGAGCTGACTTCGGGGAGCGTTTAACATTCTGAGGAGCTGACTCGGGAGCGTTTAACATTCTGAGGAGCTGACTCGGGAGCGTTTAACATTCTGAGGAGCTGACTCGGGAGCGTTTAACATTCTGAGGAGCTGACTCGGGGCGTTTAACATTCTGAGGAGCTGACTCGGGGAGCGTTTAACATTCTGAGGAGCTGACTCGGGAGCGTTTAACATTCTGAGGAGCTGACTCGGGAGCGTTTAACATTCTGAGGAGCTGACTCGGGAGCGTTTAACATTCTGAGGAGCTGACTCGGGGAGCGTTTAACATTCTGAGGAGCTGACTCGGGGAGCGTTTAACATTCTGAGGAGCTGACTCGGGGGCGTTTAACATTCTGAGGAGCTGACTCGGGGAGCGTTTAACATTCTGAGGAGCTGACTCGGGGAGCGTTTAACATTCTGAGGAGCTGACTTCGGGAGCGTTTAACATGCTGAGGAGCTGACTCGGGGGAGCGTTTAACATTCTGAGGAGCTGACTCGGGGAGCGTTTAACATTCTGAGGAGCTGACTCGGGGGAGCGTTTAACATTTTGAGGAGCTGACTCGGGGAGGGGGGGGCGTTTAACATTCTGAGGAGCTGACTCGGGGAGCGTTTAACATTCTGAGGAGCTGACTCGGGGGAGCGTTTAACATTCTGAGGAGCTGACTCGGGGAGCGTTTCAAAATGGCGGAGGTACAATACCAGTGTGGTGACTGGGGTGTAATTTCCCCACAAATTGGTCTTTTTGACCAACATATCTGTATGCATTCTTTTTCGTAAAAAAAAATCTGAGAGTTTATTTAATTTACAGCGTAAACTTGACTTTTTCCTTTTAAACGAAGTGAATCTGCAGCATCGCATGCAACACTCGAAACGCTCAGCCTTACATTAAGGAATATTTTCTGAACTACATTTAAAAAGAAATAATGGACGAATAGCGCTGTGTTAAAGGTGAGCTTTAGGTAACACCATTTCGGTGAGATTATTAGGCTTCACAGTGCATTTCAGCTGAAAAAGCACAGCAGTATAGGCTACACCGAAAACTTGAAACCCTTTTTTGTCGTGGTAGAAGGGGACGTCGGAAAAAGAGAACTTTACTAAAATTAGGTACTTTTGCAATGTTTACATTTCTGTCTAACCAAGAGCACATTAAACAAAATGATATATGTGCTATGAGACTTAAATCATATTATTATTATTATTATTGTTTATTTAGCAGACGCCTTTATCCAAGGCGACTTACAGAGACTAGGGTGTGTGAACTATGCATCAGCTGCAGAGTCACTTACAATTACATCTCACCTGAAAGACAGAGCACAAGGAGGTTAAGTGACTTGCTCAGGGTCCAGTCAGTGGCTGAGGTGGGATTTGAACTGGGGACCTCCTGGTTATAAGCCCTTTCCTTTAACCACTGGACCACACAGCCTCCTTAATATTGGAGAAAAAAAAAAAAAAAAAGCAGTAGTACATTTGTTGTAAGATTTTGCAGAGGAACAGAAAAGGCAGCTGCAGGAGCTCATGGAAATGCAGAAGGTTGCAAAACAAAAACTACCTGCTAAAGACGTTCACATATGTATTCAAAGAATCGTTGAACTAATTTTTGCTGTAGAACAATTCTTACATATAATAGAAACATCTTCATTGCAAGGGTAAACTGCGGCCATCTGTAAATAAAACTATGCAAAACAAAAACACAGAAGTAGGAATATATTGGGATGTATTCTAAGCACAGCATACATGAAAAACTACATCACGTACATGATTTCCATTACATGAGAGTAGATGTTAAAACTTCATGCTGATTTGAACTTGGCTCTCGCCAAGATAAGCACCAACTAAGACGTAGCTTCACAGTAAACTAATGTGATCCATATGTGTCTCCATCCATTTGCGCTTCCTTCGATATGATGATGTAGATATCCTTCTGTCTGGTGTTGATGGCTGAAGTGTAATGCTGGCTCCAGGGATCAGCTTATTGCCTCCCTGACGCATCAGCACACACAACGGCTGCGATCCTGGCTCCGGGGATCAACCATAGTGCGGTCTCTGTTAACAAACTTGGAGGGGAAGTGTCATAATCCTATTATGAACACAGTATTCAAGAGCCCCTTGATAAATTCACCTGGAAGAATTCTGCCATTTGTGTTGCCACAGTAGGCTCCGAATGTAGAAAATGTGCAACACAGATTAGGAAAGTACATGCAAAATGAAATATACTTTTGAGACATAGGTTTATAAAACAGAGGTTGAAGACTTTGAAAGCAGATAGATTTCACCTTACATATGTGTCCATGCTCAAAATTTAATTCACATCAAGAGATCTTGTGCAAAAAAGTTATGTGGAATTGCATGAAAGAATATACACTTAATTAAACCAACATTTATATGCCTAGGCCAATAAATTGGCAATGTGGTCTCTCTTGCTTTGTGCTGTGCAATCACCCTCTCAACGTAGTTTTCAATCCATACAGGGCTCTTGCATGTGTTTGAATTCACTGCCGCTAAAGCCATGGTGTCAGCTCTCGATGCGATAGAGGCATTAAACAGCAGATTTTCTGCACAATCTTCCATAAATCTGCTGTGTTTACCGCCATCTTGCAAGCTGTATGTTCGTAACACACCGTTCAGTAAGAGCTAACTTAGGTAACAAGCGCCCGGCAGAGCGCGCTGCCTGCTGAGCGCTCCATCCCAACAGTGACCCCTGCTGGTCAGACTACAGGAAGTGTTGCTGCCATGAGAAATGTAAGGGTTTCATTAGAGTTCACAATTCCACTTCAAACATTTATAATTTAAGCTGAAACTTTATACACCTTTACAACGAGCTGTCTCCCAGTTAAAACAACTGCTCTGGTACTTTGTTTGGCAGAGATGGGCAAGTCCAGTCCAGGTTTAACAGGGAATGGAATACTGTACTGCTTTAGGACCTGCTGTGTGGGTTGAATTGGTTTGTTTAAGCAATTAAGAACAAAGACCTGGGCTGGAGAGGAGAGAGATGGTTTGCTTCACTGTGGTTCGGCTGCTTGACTCCGCGCTGCTGCTGTTTCAGGTGGAGGAGTCGGGGGAGCATGTGATCCTCGGCACTGGAGAGCTCTACCTGGACTGTGTGATGCACGACCTCCGCAAGATGTACTCTGAGATCGACATCAAGGTAAGAGACACGCGCCCCCACCGCCCCGCACACAGAGAGACACGCGCCCGCCGCCCGCACACAGAGAGACACGCGCCCGCCGCCCGCACACAGAGAGACACGCGCCCGCCGCCCGCACACAGAGAGACACGCGCCCCGCCGCCCCGCACACAGAGAGACACGCGCCCGCCGCCCGACACAGAGAGACACGCGCCCCGCCGCCCGCACACAGAGAGACACGCCCCGCCGCCCGCACACAGAGAGACACGCGCCCGCCGCCCCGCACACAGAGAGACACGCGCCCGCCGCCACAGCACACAGAGAGACACGCGCCCCGCCGCCCAGCACACAGAGAGACACGCGCCCGCCGCCGCACACAGAGAGACACGCGCCCGCCGCCCAGCACACAGAGAGACACGCGCCCGCCGCCCGCACACAGAGAGACACGCGCCCGCCGCCCCGCACACAGAGAGACACGCGCCCGCCGCCCGCACACAGAGAGACACGCCCGCCGCCCGCACAGAGAGACACGCCCCGCGCCCGCACACAGAGAGACACGCGCCCCGCCGCCCGCACACAGAGACACACGCGCCCGCCGCCCCGCACACAAGAGAGACATTCAGCAGCAGACTGCACCAGACTTATTTCACATGGAAGTTTCAGTAAATCGAACACCAGTTCACAGTGTGGTCTATGGAAGGTAGCTTGGGGCTCAGAGAATGGGAAGCAGGACCGGGAAAGAGAAATAAAGCAGCAATTCATCCTTGCCAACAAATTTCAAATGTAGCCAGAATTGTACTTGTTAGGGAAGCAACTTTTATATGCAAATGTGAGGAAGCTCGGCTACCATATTGGATATAAGATGATGTCTGTGTACTGTGTCACGCTCCCGTTTCTGATAGCTCTAATTCTGTACTTGCAGTCGTGACGTGTAAATAGTATCATTGTATATCTCCATACTTATTACTGAAGCAAAGCCTAGTGGGGGGAGGGCAAAGGAACTTTAAAAGTTTTCATTTTGTTTCTAAGTATAAAACTATCAAACTAGACAACGTTTTAGCTGGTTCCTTCGTCCGTACTCTGAAACGTTTGTCTGCTTGACTTGGGAGTCAGGCCCTCGCCCCCTCATTTCCCTCTGGTTTGTGCTGTGCTTAGTGCGACTCCAGGCTGAATTGCAGGTTCCCCGATTCCCCTCTGGTTTGTGCTGTGCTTGGTGTGACTCCAGGCTGAACTGCAGGTTCCCTAATTCCCCTCTGGTTTGTGCTGTGCTTGGTGTGACTCCAGGCTGAACTGCAGGTTCCCAGGTTCCCTGAATCCCCTCTGGTTTGTGATGTGCTTGGTGCGACTCCAGGCTGAACTGCAGGTTCCCTGATTCCCCTCTGGTTTGTGCTGTGCTTGGTGTGACTCCAGGTTGAACTGCAGGTTCGTGTTTTTTTTTTTCTCTTGAACAGGTGGCGGACCCTGTGGTGACGTTCTGCGAGACGGTGGTAGAGACATCCTCCCTCAAGTGTTTTGCTGAAACCCCCAACAAGAAGTGAGTCCTCCTCATCGTGCCTTTATTCCTGAAACTCTTCCCAATCGGCCCCCAGTACTTGTTTGCTGTAAACTCTTAGTTTCAGCCATCGTTCCCTAAACGCGAGTAACTGATGTCAGCGTGTCTCCACACAGAAACAAGATCACCATGATTGCAGAGCCTCTGGAGAAAGGGCTGGCTGAGGACATCGAGAACGAGGTGGTCCAGATCACGTGGAACAGGTAAACGTGGCGGTGGTGGCAATGAGGCGATTAATACACTCTGAATCTCTTCCCTCTACCAGCCTTTTATAAACGCCACACCCGGTTTAAATACAGCTTTTTAAAACCGTTTAATATCCATTTCTAAATCTGTTGGCTATAAATCTTACTTCCTCAATTATGAAAAAGTAAGCCTGCTGATTGCTTGCTGTTCTTGGTATTGCCAAGCTGCTGTACAGTGACTGCAGTCTTTGTTCCTACACTATGATGTTTGGAAGTCCTGTCACTATTGCTCTTGTGCTGATGATTCCCCTCCCCCCCCTCTCTCTCCCTCTCCCTCTCTCTCCATGTTCCAGGAAGAAGCTGGGAGAATTCTTCCAGACGAAGTATGACTGGGATCTGCTAGCGGCTCGTTCGATCTGGGCGTTCGGACCTGACACCACGGGTCCCAATATTCTGGTCGATGACACGCTACCTTCAGAGGTGAGTGAGAGAGCAGACCCAAACAACCCAGCCGGGTCAGCGGCGAGCGCTCTGCTTTCATTGTAGGGGTGCGCCGAGCACTCTGCTCTCATTGTAGGGGTGTGGCGAGCGCTCTGCTTTCATTGTGGGGGTGCGCTGAGCACTCTGCTCTCATTGTAGGGGTGCAGTGAGCGCTCTGCTTTCATTGCGGGGGTGCGGCGAGCACTCTGCTTTCATTGTGGGGCGCTGAGCGCCAGCTCTCATTGTAGGGGTGCGCTGAGCGCTCTGCTGTCATTGTAGGGGTGTGGCGAGCACTCTGCTTTCATTGCGGGGGTGCGGCGAGCTCTGCTTTCATTGTGGGGGCGCTGAGCGCTCAGCTCTCATTGTAGGGGTGTGGCGCGCTCTGCTTTCATTGTAGGTGCGGCGAGCGCCTGCTTTCATTGTGGGGGCGCTGAGCTCTGCTCTCATTGTAGGGGTGTGGCGGCGCTCTGCTCTCATTATGGGGTGCGCTGAGCGCTCTTCCTTCATTGCGTGGGTGCTCCTGATGTTCTTCCACTGTTCAAGGACCGGTGGAGGGATACAGAGACTTCCCAACACATTGCACCTCAGCACTGGAGTTGCAATTCAATATTCACAAATACTAAGAGAAGACTCAGTGACAAAGGGTTAGACGAGTCTTTCTCGTGTCTTAATATAAAAAAAAAGAGAGAGACATTGAAAAAGGGCTTGTCATGGAATTTAGGTTTTTTTAGTAGTTCTAAATTCAGCACCAAGTGTTATAGTTATGGGTAATTCTGTATTAGCTGTGCAGTCCCTCCTTGTTGTCTTTACAATAGGCAGCGCGTTCAATTCCATTCAGTCTGTGTCTGAATAGTGGACCAGATACTTCTACACACGGCTCGACGTTAACACCTGTCTGCTGTTTCATCTGACAACAACAACTAGATGTCGGTTTTGACAGAGTTCAGACATTACATTAAACTACAGGGCTGGAAATAAGAATCCTACTGTGTAACCTCTTCACCCATTCCAGGTTTTAATACAAGCTTGACGAGCCACAGTGTACAGGCAACCAGCTCACGTGTCTATTAAACTCCTAGTAAAACCTGGAATGGATCAAACTGCAATGCAAGGAGAGCCCTGAACTGCTACAGAATACCGGCGCTGTCGCTCCATGGTGCTCATGCTCTCTGTGTTCCTCCCTGTGCAGGTGGACAAGGCCCTGCTGGGCTCCGTGAAGGACAGCATCGTGCAGGGCTTCCAGTGGGGAACCAGAGAGGGGCCGCTGTGTGACGAGCGTGAGTCAAACACCCCCCCATCTCTCACTGTGCCAACACCACAGATCTGTTATATGAAACTCAACAGGCATAAGCTGTGCCACATTCTGTGACATCAGTCCATTTGAGATGCTGGGGGGGGGCCTCTGTACCCCAGAACTTTTTTTTATTTTATTTTTGGAAATCCTTACTTTTGAACCCGGTTATATCTTGAGAACAAATCAGTCTCCTTGTTTAAAAAAAAAACAAAAAAAAACAATGTATGTCTCTTCTCTGAACAGTTTTATATAAGTACAATTAATAATTCAATTGTTCTCCATTCCAAGTTAGTGTACAGGTGATAATCTCACCGGTGCCCTGCATGGATTGATTGGTTGGTTGATGGTGTGTTTGTTAACCCCGTGTCTCTGCTCGCCCTTCCTGCAGCGATCCGCAATGTGAAGTTTAAGATCCTGGACGCTGTGATTGCTCAGGAGCCGCTGCACAGAGGAGGAGGGCAGGTCATCCCCACGGCCCGCAGAGTGGTGTACTCCGCTTTCCTCATGGTGAGAGGCTGAGCCACTGCCTGACAGGGAGGCGAAGCTGCGCTTTCCAGTCCTGGGCTTTCCTCCAGCACTGTTCTGAAGTGTCTGGTTTGAAGTCATTAAACCTCCATCCAGACCCGGAAATACAGCTATGAGCAAAAGTGTTGCATCCCCCTATATATAGAATTAACTCATTTTGCTTCATAAAGTCGAATGAAACCTGCTGAATAATGCTACGTTAACATATTGAATTACACACCGCTTTGTAGTTTTCCATATACTTAATGAAAAACTGGCAAATTGAAAAATTTGACATTTTGAAGTCTAACACTACTATTATGACTTCCGGTAGACTTTTGCAATATCATTTAGCAGTTTCTTTGATGTTAAATAAAATATCTGAATTATGTTCATGTACTTCTACTGTGTACGCTGGCCTGGACGTGAGCAACGGATTCACTTGTGTGTTTCTGTGACTCGCTGACACTTCTGACCAATCCTGTAGAAATCTTCCAAGTGGAATGATCCATGTGGTGCGCCACGTTGCTCAATCTGCATGTCCCTCTGCCTGTCTGTGTTTGCTGTGTTGTGTTGTTTCACAGAGCCCCTTCTCCTCTCCTCTCCCTCCCTAGGGTGTGTGTGTGTGTTTGTTTCTCTGCCTGTCTGTGTTTGCTGTGTTGTGTTGTTTCACAGAGCCCCTTCTCCTCTCCCTCCCTAGGGTGTGTGTGTGTGTGTGTGTTTGTTTCTCTGCCTGTCTGTGTTTGCTGTGTTGTGTTGTTTCACAGAGCCCCTTCACCTCTCCTCTCCCTCCCCAGTGTGTGTGTGTCTGTGTGTTCTCTGCTTGCCTGTGTTTTGCTGTTTTGTTTCACAGAGCCCCTTCTCCTCTCCTCTCCCTCCCCAGGGTGTGTGTGTCTGCGTGTTTCTCTGCTTGTCTGTTTGCTGTGTTGTGTTGTTTCACAGAGCCCCTTCTCATCTATTCTCTCCCCTCCCTCCCCAGGGTGTGTGTGTGTCTCTCTGCCTGTCTGTGTTGTTTCAGAGCCCCTTCTCCTCTCCTCTCTCTCCCCAGGCCACCCCTCGTCTGATGGAGCCCTACTACTTTGTGGAGGTCCAGGCTCCGGCTGACTGTGTCTCTGCTGTCTACACCGTGCTGGCTCGCAGGAGGTACTTGCATCCATTGATTTACTGGCTGTACAACACAGTAAAGATGACTTTTAGCAGTACTGTAGATGATTCTGTCTATGTTCATGCATAACATGAAGATACGCAGAACAAAGCAACACAGACCTGCAAGAAGGATGATTTAACACAGCTTAGTGTTTAAATTGGGAGATGTCTTCTCATCGGAGGAGTGTCCCAGTCCAGAAGCCCTGGCTTTTATTTTTTTATTTTATTTTTTTTTGTCTTTCTAGCTGGGTGAATTTGTACATTTGTTTCATTTTCTTTACTTTTGTAAGCAAATCATGTTTCTTTTTTAAATTGTTTTTTGTTTATTAACATGACCCACATCACTTGTCTATATAGGGGTAGTATAGTGCGCTCTGAGCATTAAAAAAAACAAAAAAAAAAACAGATTTATCATCGTGAATAGCCCCTTACTGTGAGCCCCCCGATTTTGAATAATTCCTTCATCCCTGCTGTGCTGGGGGCAGGCAGGGTGCAGGAGAGAAGCTGGTAAGACTCCTACTGTACTGCAGTTAAAGTCATTTCAGGATGTACTGAGCTGTTCAAATCACACCTGAGCTTCTATCCTGCAGGCCACAGGACCAAGTGGAACTAATTAAAGTGACAGTAATCCTCCAGTCAGCACCTCTGCTTCAATTGCTGAACGCCGCTATGCATTTATTAAGAACATTCATCTGGTTTGTGTTGCTTGGCTGCTTCAATTGCAGCTATTTCCTCTCTGGCAATTGTAATATAATCTCTGATTACAGTCCAGCACAAAGACTTCAAGCTCACTGGCTTAGTTCACTTGCTTTTCCTACTCCTTTGGATTCAGTGATCATTGTAGCAGCTTTTCTTAATACAAATAAAAAATTTAAAACAAAACTGATAACTGTGGCCAATTATTCAATGCCAACGCTGCATAACATGTAAAAATATAAGCAGTTCTGTTTTATCATTTGCCATACAAAACAAATCGTAGCAAATTTGGAAAATGTTGTCTGTTTATAACTGATAAAAATGTACTATTCTCATTAATAATTGTTTTACTGGGGGGGTCGATTTGATCCACCTGTAACCTGTAGGGATCAGCCACCCTTGGATTGCATTAGAGCATTTTCAAGCACTGTGAAGTCTCGCTGGGTTACAGCAGACTCCCATCTGTAATATCCGGGGAATACATCTTAAGAGGTTGATGCAGTCCAGGGTGTTAAGTGCTGTAAACCATGCAGCTGGCTTCTCGGGGTGTAGTTTTGATCGTGTGAGCCCCCTATGTGTGTTAAGGAGAGGCCCGTTTCCTCTGTTTAACGCTCTCCTGTTTGTCTCCCTGTGCTCAGAGGTCATGTGACCCAGGACGCCCCCATCCCTGGCTCCCCCCTCTACACCATCAAGGCTTTCATCCCGGCCATCGACTCGTTCGGCTTCGAGACAGACCTGCGCACTCACACCCAGGGACAGGCCTTCTCCCTGTCTGTGTTCCACCACTGGCAGGTACGAGACACACTCACACCCAGGGACAGGCCTTCTCCCTGTCTGTGTTCCACCACTGGCAGGTATGAGACACACTCACACCCAGGGACAGGCCTTCTCCCTGTCTGTGTTCCACCACTGGCAGGTACGAGACACACTCACTCCCAGGGACAGGCCTTCTCCCTGTCTGTGTTCCACCACTGGCAGGTATGAGACACACTCACACCCAGGGACAGGCCTTTTCCCTGTCTGTGTTCCACCACTGGCAGGTATGAGACACACTCACACCCAGGGACAGGCCTTCTCCCTGTCTGTGTTCCACCACTGGCAGGTATGAGACACACTCATACCCAGGGACAGGCCTTCTCCCTGTCTGTGTTCCACCACTGGCAGGTACAAGACACACGGACACGGTACTACACACACACACACACACACACACACACACACACACACACACACTCACACTCACACTCACACTCACACACACACCACACCCAGACACACACAGGGGCAGGTGCTCTCCTCTGGCCGCTACGACACGCCCACACTCTTTTTTGTTTATAGCTTTGCATCGACTCCCATGTAGTGTAGATTTCCACAGGGGTCTGGGGGGGATCAACACAGTAATTACGCGTTGAAGGTTTTATATTTGTAATGTTTGCGGGGATCATAAGCTTGTTCAATTGATTGATAGAGAATGATTAAATTATTGTCTATACTGGTGCAGCAGCATCTTGCAAACATCACGAGAGGGGAAAGAAGAGCAATAATACAAAAAAAACAAAAAAAAACATGAACATGACAGTAAACTGTAGCCCCTTTTGCATGCCATGAGTCCAACACTGTGAAAGGGTCCCATTGAGCACACATACTGTTTGCAGTGTTTTTTGACTTGACATTAATCTGTATAAGTGATGAGTCAATTTGAAATCGGCAAGTTGAAAAAAAAAAGTATATTATTCAAACTGGCTAATTTCCTGTGGGGGGTTTTACACTGTCAGCTTTTTCCTCAACACTTACTGCCTTGGGGCTCCACAGTGACCCCCCCCTCCCTGTCCACTGTTACAATCTCATCATGATCTGATGACCCACGCCTCCCCCTCCCTGTACACTGTTACAATCTCATCATCATGATCTGATGACCCTCGCTGCCCCCCTCCCTGTGCGCTGTTACAATCTCATCATCATGATCTGATGACCCTCGCCTCCCCCTCCCTGTCCACTGTTACAATCTCCCCATCGTGCTCACGTCCTGTCGTTCTCCACAGTTGAGTTGACCTGAACTGACACGCCGTCTTGTTCTGCCTGTGTCTGAATCAATTCCCATCTGTGCCGTGGGTGAAGTGATCCTGAGCAGCGAGCGAGTATCATTTGCAGGCTTTCCTTTGAGTTCTGCCCTTGTTGTTTAGTCTGACACACTGTTATTATGTGCGGCGCTGGCTGGAGATCTCTAGAGATCAGCTGGAAGTCATCCCAGTGAGAGAGGAATGCAAGGGGAGCGTGCGGCTGTGGTTCAGCTGGAGCTAGGAGTGATCTCAGTGATGGAGGACTACAAGTACTACAATACCTTGTAGTTTATGCAGAGTAAATACATTAAAACCGTAGAGCCATGTGGTCACTCTAGGACTGGGACCAAATCCGCCCCTGCCCAGTGACTCGCTCCGCCCCTGCCCAGTGACTCGCTCTGCCCCTGAACAGTGACTCGCTCTGCCCCTGAACAGTGACTCGCTCTGCCCCTGAACAGTGAGCATGTTTACCTTGCACGTGTCAGTGGTGATGTGGAATGTGCATTTCATTTCTATCTTTTTTCATCTGTCTCTGTGTTTCTCCCCCAGATTGTGCCGGGTGACCCCTGGATAAGAGCATCGTGATCCGTCCTCTGGAGCCCCAGCCGGCCCCTCACCTGGCCAGAGAGTTCATGATCAAGACCCGCCGGCGCAAGGTACCCTCGCCCCGTAAACCAGCGGCACGCTTGCAGGGTTAGCGCAGGCTGCATTTAGTGTCGACAGTCTTTGTTTTGCTGTTGTATTTTATTTCCAGTTTCATTTTGATTTTCACATGCCATATCATGTTTTTTTACAGTGCATCAATATGCTACAAATAATGACAAAAACATTGAAAACAATCCTGATAAGTCAATTTTCAGTCACTCTTTTAGTAAAATGCTGGGCTGTTTTGGTTTACTGTTAAAATGTTTATAGATGCTGTCACAGACCACCTGATGTTTCAGGTAAGCTAGTCCAAGGTTAGTGCTAATTGGGGTCTTAATCTTAATCTTGATATCCCTGAATAGTCATCCCGTCATAAGACAAGCAAGAGATTTTAATAAGCAAGACGCCTCACTAATGTTATCCATTTCCACCCGGAGCCTGGGTGGGATACCTGTACCACATTACTGCAATACAGACTGTCTGAACGTTAAGCACAGTGAGTGGACCCACCATTGAGGAAATCCTTTTAAAGGCATACAAATCTACAAACCTTTTAATGCAGTTTGTCAGTTTTGGTACCGGTGGAATATTTGTTTCCCTTTCATTTGAATTTGATTGAAACGTTGCGCCTCTCTCTGCTCTGGCTGAGCACTCGAAAGAAAGAAATGACTTAAAGCTACTTAACAGAAGAGTTGCTTACAGATGGTCAAGGAATGTGGCAGTACTGCAAGAAACGCTTCTGAAATTGAAAAGAAGCAATAGGAATTAGCAATTTGTAATCAAATTAAGCTGCTTTCATTTCCACCAAGTAATATAGGAGATTAAACTGCGCCTTCGCTGTGTTTAGTGCAGAAGTGCAGTGACCAATGGCTTTTAATTTAGAGGCAGAAATGAATATCGTAATTGGTAGACATTAGTATGTCAAAGATCAAACTGATTCATTTGTAAACGGGACTTCAGTCTCAATAGATACTCTTCTGGCGAAATAAAAACAAACACAAATTAAATGGAGTAGCATTTATATTTCTCTTTATGTGACGACTTTCCAAAGCATGATTTACCATTGTCAAGTTCAAAGCCTGTTGTAACGATGCACACAGTAGAGCTATGAGCTCAAAGATCAGCCTGGTTCAGACTTAACAAACACCTACTGTCACAGCTCACTAAATCTAACCAGGCAGCCCGGACAAAGCAGCGTGTCTGTGGCGACCCTCGGGCAGCGACGCTCGGGCAGTGACAGACATGGTGCAGATACTCCTGAGGGTGAATTGGAAGTGACGGAGCTCCAGCAATAACGAACAAACACACCCACAATGTACGGGGCAGGTCCACCGAGACTTTGTATTCATTATAATGAAAAACCAAATACAGAAATATATCTCAAATATTCAAAATAAAGGAATCATCCTTTTTAAGTTTGAAAGCATATACCTAAGACTATGAAAAACAAGTACAGCATATATAGGCAACATGATACAGCAGCTATACACACTAAGAACGACCGTGACGTGTCGGTGCACGTGGTCTGAAAACGGTGTGCACCAAACCATCTGGTGGGCGACTGTTTTTACCTACTATGCACTCGCATGCTGTGCCTCCCCAACAAATGACCAAAACAGCAGCAACCATTTGATTAATTATCAACTTACAGGGCAGTGCAGCGCAGACTGTTTCTGTGGAAAACGATGTAATCCCTGTGCCCGCTGGTTTGGATGGTCGACGCCGCGGCCGGAGCAGCCACCCCCACCCCCACCCCCGAGGTCGCTGACAGGCTGCTGTGTTTGTCTCCGCAGGGTCTCAGCGAGGACGTCAGCATCAGCAAGTTCTTCGATGATCCCATGTTGTTGGAGCTGGCCAAGCAGGACGTGGTGCTCAACTATCCCATGTAGTCAGGGAGCCAGGGAGCCGGGGAGCCAGAGCCCCCAGCAGGGAAACGCTGCACTGGAGGGAGGGGTCTGCTAACTGAAGCATTCAGACCAAGAACAGCCGTATTCTGGGATACCTGGGCACAAGCCACCCTGCAGCTTTTGGGCTGTATTTTTACAGTCCTAATCCCATTGACTCCAATGTTAATAGGCCTTCAACATTAAAGCCCCCCCACTATTTTTTTTAAAGTTCTTGAAACAACATCCCAAGCTCCCATTACATGATTCGTAGGTGTAGTACTGGCCGACATCCACCAGGTGGTGCATAGACAAAAAGAAGCTCTCTTTGAACACAGCTTAATACGATCTCAGCTGCATGGTGTTTCATCCAAGCGATTTCAGCTGTCACACTCTCTGCATGTTTCCGTCCATGCGCTTTTCCCAGTTTTAGGAACAGCTGTGAAGGAACTTTTGGTCTCTCGTTTTATAAACCTGAACTGAGATGCAGTACGTGTCTTGTTCTCTCTCACCTGGTTAAGGATATTTGTTTTCTTTCAGTTTGCTTTGAACTCGTATTGTCTTTCACAAAGTGGTAATAAAGTTATTTTTTTATATTGCTGTCAGATGTGTATGAAACCTCAGTAGATTGTATTCCACTTAAGGAATGGAGCACGCTACACAGGAGCAAAGCTTCATAAAGATCCTATAGCTGGTACACAGAAGCAGAACTGACAAGGAAAATAAATATCCTGCCACAAGCACAGAGAAAGTCTGGTAATGTCTTGTTTAGGAGACATACGCAGGATAGGTTGAGCCCAGGAGCATTGGAAACCGAGCTCAGCGGATGTTTTTGTACATTTTTTACGACATGAATTTTTAAATTCATACAATAAAAGGCTTTGCTGGAATTTCCAAATAAAAACCGTCTCTGTTTGCCGTTAATGGTTGGTGTTTGTTATGTAAATGTAGATGGTTTTATAAAAACTTTTAGTAATTGGGTTAGAGTAGTCTCTAATTCTGAGTGATAGTGAATATTTGACGTGAGAAAAGTGTGGAGAAATTCAGGGGGGTTGCACTAACAAAAACAAGCTCCAATAAAACTGATCTAAATAAAGTTTTTAACACACTAATTCTGACTTTTTTTAATTAAGAAAAGTTTTATACTCAGAGAGGGGTGTCTAATCCTGGTTTTTGTTCCAACAGTACCCTAAATTAATTAATTGGACCAATTAAGCTTCTAATAAGCACTTAATTGGTCCAAAAAAACCCAGGAGGGACAGCGGCCCTGCAGGACCAGGAGGGACACCCCTGATGTAAGAAATGGAGAGCATTGAAAGATAATGCGTGGCATGCATATGTTTTTGAAGATGTCGCTGGGTTTGTATCTGATAATGCGACTTGTAAAATGTTAACCCTTGCTTGCATTGGGATGAATAATTTGTCAAAGGATAAAGTGCTAGCAATCAAACCATTCCCAAGCAGGAAGCCAACTTTAATATGTAGAACATTGTGTAGCTGCTGAATATCATATTTGGACATGGACCTTAAATGTGCTTAAATTAACCCTTTAAGGTAATACGATGCTAACTGGTATTTTTGCAATGAGGGGCACGAAGCAGGGTTTAAAATGTACTGGCAGGTTGGATCTGGTCATCCGAATTGTCAATTTCCTCCTTGTGATGCTTGAGTCACTCTCAAATGTATTTTAAGAAGAAACCGTTTGAACAAGCGCTCGATTCATTGTGTGCCTTCAGGGGCTGATAAAAAAAAAAAGAGATGCCCAACACTGATGCAGAATGAACTTGTAATTTAATTTGCTTTCTTTTAGTATTGCTGCACATCTTACTAGTGAATGAAAGTCTTTTCAGCTTTAGTCGACACGTTACTAATTGTAGCACCGTTGTAGTCCTGGACTTCTGGCAGTGCTGGCGGTTCCCAGCGACAGTGAGACTGCACAGCGCTGCTGCTCTGCAAGGAAGCCATGCAGGAGGAGTCGCTGCGGGCTGCGTGCCTTGAGCAGAGCTGGGAACCCGTCACCCTGCTTGCTGTGAGTGAGGAGGAAGAGCGACATGGCCTCATTGTTTTGTGTGTCGCTGATCAACCACACTGCAAATGCAGACTCACGCACACACACGTTTATAACCATCAGTTCAAAGACCTTCTCGTAGACGTGTGTATCATTTACAGTTCCGAACTCTTAGGCAACTTCCCACAGCGTTTTACTAAAATTAAAACTTTTTTATTAGTATTTTCCGTAAAAGCAGCATAAGCAGAAAATCAAATTGACATCTGTCTTTTTTTTCTTATGCGGGCTAGGTGGCGCAGAAGGTTCATAAAAACTGACTTTGAAAAAACGTTCTTAACCATTTTAGGAAAAAGGGACATGTAAGTCCCACAAATAAAAACGATCCGTTTCAGATGTCCTCACACGATTGCTGCACACGCAATTGTATTGCTTTCTATTTAGGCTTTCACCATATTAGCAGTGTATTTTGGGTAAAACGACTGGGAAGAGCATGTAATTGGATACAGAACTGGTTAAAAAACAAAAAACTGCTTGTAGAGGTGTAAAATCATCATTGGGAGATGTTCTTAGTGCGGTACCAAGTGTCAGTGCTTGGACCCTTACTGCTTGTAACAGATCGTCTCCTAGCGGCTGATGGGTTAATAATAGTGACATCATCATAAGACATGTACTTCCCTCTAAAGGTCTTGTGTCACAGAGAGGGTTATACAGTGTTGTTCATGACAGCATCAAGTCTGTTCTCTTCAACAACTCTGTCCAGCAGCCTGTTCCAATGGTTCACCACCATTTCTGTGAAAAAGCTCCTTCTCCCCTCGGTTCTGAATATGCCCTTCTTCAGCTTCCACCCGTGGCCCCTGGGTCTGTTTTCTGTGACCTGTGAAAAATAATTCTCAGCATCTATTTTGTTAAACAACTTTAAATACCTCTATTAAGTCACCTCTGGCTCTCCTTCTTTCTAGGCTATACTTTCTTAGCAAACACCCTTATCCAGGGCAACTTACAATATATCACTTTTTTTTTTACATACAATTACCCATTTATACAGTTGGGTTTTTATTAGAGCAATTTAGGTAAAGTACCTTGCTCAAGGGTACAGCAGCAGTGTCCCCCACTTGGGATTGAACCCACAACCCTCTGGTCAAGAGTCCAGAGCCCTAACCACTACTCCACACTGCTGCCCTAATAGAGTCAGCTATTTCAGTCTATCTTCACATGATATACCTTTCAATCCTGGAATGAATCGTGTCGCGCTCCTCTGTACTCTCTCCTATGCCTCAATGTCTTTCTTATGATATGGGGATCAGAACTGGACACAATATTCTTGGTGTGGTTGTACCACTGCATTGAATAATTTTAATATAACTTCTCTAGATTTGAATTCCACTGTCTTGGCTATATAACCTAACATTCTATTTGCCTTTTTTATAGCTTCTCCGCTCTGTCTAGTTGGCTTAAGAGATTCATCCACGACTACCCCCAAGTCCTTTTCATACATACCCTCCTCTATTTCATTACTATTCATGCTGTACTTGCCTGTAATGTTTTTGCGCCCTATGTGCAAGACTTTGCATTTATTCATATTAAATTTCATCTGTCATGTGTCAGTCCAAGCTTGAATCTTGTTTAAATCTCTTTGTATTATTGAAGTTGCTGATTGGGAGTTGGCTACCCCTCCCAGTTTTGTGTCGTCTGCAAATTTGCATGGTTTACAGATTATGTCTTGGTCCAGGTCATTTCTATAGATGAAGAATAGCAATGGTCCCAGTACTGATCCCTGTGGTACCCCACTTGTTCCGTTATTCCAGTTTGATGCCTGGCCTCTAATTATAACTCTCTGCTTTCTATCTTGTAACCAGTTATTAATCCATGCTGCTACTTTATCATTTATTCCTACTGATTTGATCTTTAGATATAGCCTTTCGTGCGGTACTTTGTCAAATGCTTTTTAAAAATCTAAGTAGATGATATCATACGCACTATACTTGTACACTCTAGCAGACCACTCCTGTAAGAACTCTAGTAAATTTAACGAGATCTATCCTTCCTAAACCATGTTGGCTGTCACTTATAATACGTTGTTACTGTATAAATATTCCTCCATTTTTGTCCTTATTATAGTTTCCATTATTTTACATCTGATTGATGTTAAACTTGTAGGGCTGTAGTTCCCAGAGTCAAATTTATCTCCCTTTTTAAATATAGGAACAACATTGCCAATTTTCCAGTCCAGTGGGATGGCTCCTTAAAATAACTCTTCAGTTGAAGCTTTGTGAAGCTCTCTCCCACACTCAGGCACGTCCTGTGAGGTGAACTGGAGTTCTGAGAATCCCGAAGGAATAAATCAATCACATGACTGTGATTCCCTAGAAGGCATGGGAAAAGCTGACCTTGCTGTGGTTGTGAAGTGTGAGCCCTGAATCTACTCTACTCAATGAATGAAAAGAATTCCCATCAATCTCATCACTTCTC
This sequence comes from Acipenser oxyrinchus oxyrinchus, assembly GCA_030684275.1. Classification (NCBI taxonomy): domain Eukaryota; kingdom Metazoa; phylum Chordata; class Actinopteri; order Acipenseriformes; family Acipenseridae; genus Acipenser; species Acipenser oxyrinchus. The sequence goes on along the minus strand of CM060269.1, from coordinate 16,275,504 downwards.
TCCATTGAAAGTCATTCCCCAGATAATTGTAGCGGCATGAAATGCAGACAGCTCTTTAGACACAAGCCTTCCTCCTTGTGCACTCGGGCTCACAGATGGAAGTAACTGCAGTCAGTGCCAGAGGACCTGCTGAACTATAAAATCGGTGCTGTCGACAAGGCCTGACCATCAACTAACACAATGTGTGCATGCATGCTGCCAAGGATAATGAAAACTTGCACAAATGCCAATGTGCGAATTCAAAAGCGTACACATCCCATCAGCAACATACAGAACTGATCCACATTCTATCAGCAACACAGAACTGATCCACATCCCATCAGCAACATACAGAACTGATCCACATTCTATCAGCAACACAGAACTGATCCACATCCCATCAGCAACGTACAGAACTGATCCACATCCCATCAGCAACATACAGAACTGATCCACATCCCATCAGCAACGTACAGAACTGATCCACATCCCATCAGCAACATACAGAACTGATCCACATCCCATCAGCAACATACAGAACTGATCCACATCCCATCAGCAACGTACAGAACTGATCCACATCCCATCAGCAACATACAGAACTGATCTACATCCCATCAGCAACGTACAGAACTGATCCACATCCCATCAGCAACATACAGAACTGATCCACATCCCATCAGCAACGTACAGAACTGATCCACATCCCATCAGCAACATACAGAACTGATCCACATCCCATCAGCAACGTACAGAACTGATCCACATCCCATCAGCAACATACAGAACTGATCCACATCCCATCAGCACCATACAGAACTGATCCACATTCTATCAGCAACACAGAACTGATCCACATCCCATCAGCAACGTACAGAACTGATCCACATCCCATCAGCAACATACAGAACTGATCCACATCCCATCAGCAACGTACAGAACTGATCCACATTCTATCAGCAACACAGAACTGATCCACATCCCATCAGCAACGTACAGAACTGATCCACATCCCATCAGCAACATACAGAACTGATCCACATCCCATCAGCAACATACAGAACTGATCCACATCCCATCAGCAACGTACAGAACTGATCCACATCCCATCAGCAACACAGAACTGATCCACATCCCATCAGCATCATACAGAACTGATCCACATCCCATCAGCAACGTACAGAACTGATCCACATCCCATCAGCAACATACAGAGCTGATCCACATCCCATCAGCACCATACAGAACTGATCCACATTCTATCAGCAACACAGAACTGATCCACATCCCATCAGCAACGTACAGAACTGATCCACATCCCATCAGCATCATACAGAATGGTCTTAAAGTAAGTATGTCACACAGCAATGCAATCTCTGGAAAAATATTCAGTGCAGCACAACTGGGCTAGAGGACTCTAGACAGGGCTGCCATCACGACTCATATAGAGCCTGAAGGAAAAGCTACACCTCAGACAGCATTAAAGCAGCAAAACCAGTGGAGCCCCTCGGAGAAGTATAAGCGCTGATAAGAGGCGCATCAGGGGGAGAGGAGGGGGCAGGCTGCTGATGCAGTTCCCAGGGGAGGGAGTCAGTCAGTCCCCAGCTGTCTGCCAGCCTCCCTGTCACTGTGGTAGCTGCTGTCCAGACCTGACCCTTTGCTGACAGGCATGCTGGAGCATGAGGCATGGAAGGGCCTGGAGCTGTGCACACAATCTGCAGAGCACGGCTATATTTAGACAGGCAGGGAGGCTCCATAGCCAGGCCCGGGCTGCTTTTCAAACTGCAGGGGTGGATCAGTGAGGATCTGCCCCGGACTGGGGGTTGCTGCCCATCACTGGAACCTCCCCTTGCCAGGCTCTGCACTCCGGGATGTCTGGACACATGGAGACACTGCAGCAATCCAATCCACTCAGGAGTTCATTTCATACAATATTAAACCAGCCCCTGTTATGAAGCAACGTCCACCACACCCTTTACATTTCATCAACTGCGACCTTTTTGCAAATGTGCATTTATTACAGGTGTGGTCTCTTGGACTGCGTTTCGCTGCCCCGGCTTCACTGGGTATTTCACTGGTAGTATCAGACCAGCGGGGTTCTTTAAAAAACCAAACAGAGCAGAGCCCCGTGCAATCAATCTAGCTGATCAGATCATTTCTGCTCAGGATGGTCAAGACACGCTTTCCTGCAGTGCACAGCAGTGTCTTATCAAGTATATTTTCATAGTTATTACATCTGCATCGACGTGCATGGCAGTGCTATTAGTAATGGTATGGGCATAGGCGGTCTGGGCAAGTTCACTCCTCTATCCAATTCATTGACTTCCATCACTGACAGGATGCCTTCTCCAATTGGATATATGCTTTTGCCATTGAAATCGATGACAGATGAATGCAGGCTTAGTTGACATTTTGTCAGACAAGCAAACTCATTTAATATTGAACTCGGCTCAGTATTGCTTATGGAAAAACAGCTCTTTATAGACACTGTGGGGTCCAGGCATAATAATAAAAATTGGTTGACGCTACATTTTAACAGCTCTGACGGGAGCGCGCTCGGTTGGAGGGGGCGCGCACGGCTCCCCTCTGCCTCACTGAGCCCCTCAGCACGCGGAGCCTGATATCACTACAATGATCCGGGACGATATTTGGCTGCTTAAGGCGTTTCATTATTTGTGTTTAGGATGGAGAGTTTATGGGCAGGCGAGGCGGCGGGAGGAATCCGAGGTCTGGAACTGAGAAGAAGGAGGAATTACCGAAAAAGGGGAGTAGTAGAAGGCTGCTTTTTTTTTGGAGAGGAGTAAGCTGTCTGTTTTTGGAACGGAGAATTAAAAAAGAAACGCTATTTTTTTATAGTGTATATTATTAATTATATGTGAAGGCATTTCAGAAGAATCGGCGCAACTACAATAGAGTTGCTTGGGACCTTAAATTGTCAATTTGACTGAGAAACGGAAAGGGGATATATAATAAAAACGAACTCGTAGTGATTCACTGAGAGAAGAACATATACTTTTTTGTTTTGTTTCAGGGTTTATAAAATTGGAAGAAAACATCAGATCTTATTGAAACTAAAACAGGCTGAGCAAATTTAAAGAAAACGAAAAGACAGTACTGTGAAGTGTAAACGCTGCTGTGAGTAAGTATATTTACTTACTTGGGGAATGTGGGTACATAAACATATTATTAAATAACACAAATATTACCACCTTGTGAGTACATTTTTAAGGGTTTGCGAAATAAAACAATAAACGAAAGATTCGTAGCCGTGTAGAACCAAATCAAGACACCGACACTGACAACTGATGTATTTAGCACGATTGCTAGCGTTTTGCAACTAAATAAATATTAGTTTATTTGACAACAAACACAGCAAGCGACGCGGCAAAAGCAGTATCAGTTGATTAAAAACCAGAGGAACACAATTCGTTCGCTTAACACGATCCATCTGAAATATATAAACAAATTAAAGAAGACAAGGACCGGCTTATTTTTAGTTTAACGTTTTCATTCCGAACCCACTAACCCTGTACTTAACGTGTGTATGATTTTGTGTTTGTGTTTACTTGTTGTTTTTGTTAAGATGAATCTGTCTTCAGTTTTATCCCCTCGAGTGTAAGAATCTAGACCCTGTTCCATTTAAATGGCGCCAAATTATTAACGGCGCAGAGCTAGGTCATGCAAATGCGAGTGCACGGGTTAGCCTATATTAACGAGTAAATTGCAATGTGCGGTATACTTTAATACATGATGTGCTCTGTGCAGATTTGGTACAAGAAACCGGTAAGTTGCAAAAAACACCCTTCAAATGAAATCCAGTTTCGTGCTGTTTTGCTGGCTGCTGTGTTTCGCGTCCAGGCATATTTCTGCAATTTGTGTATCTCGCGTGCAATTTAAGCCGCAGCGACCCGGTGAAGAGGAACTGCAGTTTATTGCAGCCGCGCCGAGTTAACGAACACAAAGCTGTCCTTTCTTGCAGCTTCGCTTACTCTGACTTGTCATGATGAGACCTCGCTGGGGAGCTAGATGGGTTCAGAGCGTTTGAGTCCAGCATTAATATCTGATGGTGATGCACGTCTCAGTCCAGCCCGGAGCTTCACGTTGCAGTGCGGGTGCGGGGATGCGCCAGGTATTCCCTGCAAAATGAGAACCAGGCAGAGGACTGAACCGGCCCAGATTAGCCACACGCGCAGGCAGCTTCAGAATAGGGCACATATTCTGCCCTCTTGCACCGGTGTAGTTTGGAAATCTTTTTCATTTTTATCTAAAAGGAAAAGCACAGGATTTGCAAACCTTAAGATTAATTTAGGTGTGTAGAGAACAAATAGCTGACTTCAGAATGTTTTATTTGTTATAATTTATTTTTTATTTGAATGTTCTTTATTGAACAGAGTAAGATACAATAATATGCAAAAATATATTGCACAGTGAGGCATATATGGACTTCCGTGGCAATTAATTAAACAACAAGTTGACTTCAGATCTTTATAGGAAAGTGATTTTTTAATTGTACTGAAGTACAATTGTAGGTACAAGTGATGATGCAATGAGGGGCAAGATACAGGGTTTAAAATGGACTGACCGGCTGGATCTGGTTATCTGAATGGTCAGTTTCCTCCACGTGATGCTCGAGTCGCTCTCAAATGTATTTGAAGCAGAAACCTTTAGTTTAAAATATATATATATATATATATATATATATATATATATATATATATATATATATATATATATATATATATATATATATATACATTCAAAGGAGTAAATAAATAATTCAAATCCTTTTGGATTTGTTACATTCATACACAAAAAATTGCCTTTTTTAAAGAAAGATGCATGTGTTGTATAAATATATATATATTTTCTATTCAGTTTTGTACTATATGGGCAGCAGTGTGGAGTAGTGGTTAGGGCTCTTGACCGGAGGGTTGTGGGTTCAGTCCCAGGTGGGGGACAATGCTGCTGTATCCTTGAGCAAGGTACTTTACCTAGATTGCTCCCAACTGTATAAATAGGTAATTGTATGTAAAAAATAATGTGATATCTTGTACCAATTGTAAGTCGCTCTGGATAAGGGCGTCTGCTAAGAAATAAATAATAATATATATTTTTTGCTTTCAATCAATCTTTATTTTTATGTAGCGCCTTTCATAGTGGACCACCATCACAAAGTGCTTTACAAGATAGTGAGTAACAGTGCATGATACATTAAATACAGGGCATAGTACATTAAATACAGGCATAATACATTAAATACAAGGCTAGGATATGAATTCTAAACATTGTGGATGTGTGTGTCATACAGGATCATATGAATAAGATGGAGTGAAAAACCTGAAAGAGCAATTTAGACAACAGCTAATAACAGATATCAGGCTTAAAGAGCATGGAAAGCAAGAGAGAACAAGTGGGTCTTGAGAGTTGATTTGAAGCGAGCGACGGTGGGAGCGTCACACACACTCAAGCTGGGAGATTCCAGAGAGTCGGAGCCATGAAGCTAAAAGCTTTCATATAATTATTTTGTGTAGAACAACACACAGTAGCATTTGCTACCAGTTTTATGATGCTGGAATTTT
>CM060269.1:16114726-16269446 GCA_030684275.1 Acipenser oxyrinchus oxyrinchus | reverse complement strand
AAGTCTCTCTCTCTCTCTCTCTCTCTCTCTCCCCCCTGCTGTGTGTGTACAGCCCCCTCGCCTCCCCTCTCTGCCACACAGCAGATTGTCAGAGTCGGGCCCCAAGGTGCTCCTTGCAAGCGACTCTCTGCTGAAACAAAGCGTCTACTTGCTGTCAGGGGTGCGTGTGTGTGTGTATCGCGTTCCAGGAATTTAGGCAGCCTAATCTGTGCTGAAGCAAACCAACACGATAAACTAACGGCCTGTTCGTTAATTCAATAACGCCGGGATTGCGATGTGTTCAGGGCTCTCCCCAGGAATACTGTACAGCCAGGCGGCACAACAAATAAACTTGCCTTTTAACTTAAATAAATATATAATACAACAAAGAATTTGAATAATGTGTTGTCTTTCGTTGACCATGTCTGGTTGTGCTTTTTTATGTTCTACATTTTCTTTTTCATGAATGTTTTTTATTGTGGTAAAATGTTATTATGTGTGTGTGTTCGTGCATGTGCGTGTGTGTGTGTGTGTGCATGTGCGTGTGTGTGTACGTGTGCTTGCGTGTGTATGTATGTGTGTGCGTACGTGTGCGTGCAGGCGTGTGTGTGCATGCGTGTGTGTGCATATGTGTGTGTGCATGTGTGCGTGCATGCGTGCGTGTGTGTGTGCATGCATGTGTGTGTGCATGCATGTGTGTGTGTGCATGTGTGTGTGTGTGCGTGCGTGCGTGCATGTATGTGTGCGTGCGTTCTTGTGTGTGTGCATGCAGGCGTGTGTGTGTGTGTGTGCGTGCATGTGTGTGTGTGTGTGCGGCTCGGGGAGGGTGATGGTAGGAGTTTGGCTGAGGAGTCGGAGCGCGAGTAGAACAGTTGTTATTATTACTGTTAAAAGTGGAAAACGAACATTGGAAAAGGTATTTGGATGAAGAGCTTGGATCGCAATTTGCTTCTAGAGACGAGGCTTAGTCTGTCTCGTAAGTAGGAACAAGTATGCTTGGTTAGGACCCAGACCGGTTAGGGTTTGTTTAGTTTATTTAGTTTTATTATTGCAAACAATAAACACACGCTACGGCGTTTTCTGGCATCCTGGTGTTCCACTTGTTTATTTGAAGGAGAGAAACTTATCACACAGAGCCAGTCCATCACAGCCTTCACATGTTAGGAGCCACTTGCACAGTTTGCATTCCACTGTGTTTGGATCATTTAGGCATTTCACAAAAAAATATCAAAAGGCAGAGAGTTTTCAGGCCATTTCTTTAGCAGCTGCAATTGAATTTGAATTTGTTTTGGATGCTTCGCCTTCCTCTGTTTCACACACACATCTTCCAACTCTCTCAATCGCTAAAGCACAGGTGCTGATGCTAGTAAGTAGGTAGTAGACAGTAGGTAGCAAAATGGTCCGTTTTCAAGGTTTTCTTAGGACCACTAAAGAAGTAAAGCGATCTTTATATGAATTTGCCTTGTATATTAATTTGTAAATATCCTTCAAATAATGGAGATGTATATTTAAATTTCCTTTTTTAATTTATAGCTTAGTACAAAAACACATAATGTATACCACATTACACATAATCACATATTCTATGATCATATATGGTATAAGGAGATCAGATTCTATGTTAAAATTGCAATATTTTAAAATGCAACGGTGCAGTACACTTTCTGACTTCTTCCATGTCTTCAGTGTATATGCATTGCTAATTTATAAAGACATTTCAATGACTGTTGCTGTTTTGTAATTTGGTGTTATTCCCCAGAAAACACCAACGCTAAAAATGAACACACAATAGGTAGATCATTAGTTTTGCTCAAATACTTACACCAAAAAAAAATGATTAAGTAGCTTTTACGTGGTTCGAGTTGCAGCTCCCTGCGTTATGAAACGAGTAGGAGAGATAACATAGTAGTAAACAAAACACAATATTCAGAAGTCAAGTGTATCCATTTCTGTTTTCATTTTTCTTGTGCAATACATTCTGCTACCTTACGTAGTTCTGCTTTTTAACTAGTAAAACGTGTGCTTTCACGAAAGGGGTTAGAATGTGGATGCTGAAAAACAGCTTTATTTCCTGAATCGAGTGTCCAGCAACTCACCATAACAAAACTAAATCCTTTGCAACTGTGAATTTCAAAAACTGTGAAACTATATAAAGTCTGGGACCAAAAACAAAGTACACAGAAAGAGTACTTGGAACTGCAAACACAAGTCAAAAAGGAAGTTAGAAAGGCCAAGAGAGAGATAGAAATCAATATTGCTAAGGGGGCTAAAACCAATTCCAAAATGTTTTTCCAATATTATAACAGCAAGAGAACATTCAAAGAGGAGGTTAAATGTCTAAGAGACACAAATGACAAAATCATAGATGAAGAAAAAAAAATAGCAAATATATTAAATGATTACTTTTCACAGGTTTTTACAAAGGAGGACACGGACAACATGCCCCACATGTCAACCTGTTCCTATCCAATTTTAAATAACTTTAGCATAACAGAGGCAGAAGTGTTAAAGGGACTAGGAGCTCTTAAAATAAACAAATCCCCTGGGCAGGATGAGATCCTCCCAATAGTACTCAAAGAAATGAAATAAGTTATTTACAAACCGCTAACCAAGATCATGCAACAGTCTCTTGACATGGGTTGAACCGACAGACTGGAAAATAGCAAACGTAATACCGATCCACAAAAAGGGAGACAAAACCGAACCAGGTAACTACAGACTAATAAGCCTGACTTCTACTATATGTAAACTTATAGAAACTATAATAAGATCCAAAATGGAAAATTACCTATATGGTAACAATATCCTGGGAGTCAGTCAGCATGGTTTTAGGAAAGGGAGATTGTGTCTAACTAGTCAACTTGACTTTTTTGAGGATGCAACATTGAAATTGGATAATTGCAAAGCATACGACATGGTTTATTTAGATTTCCAGAAAGCTTTTGAGAAAAGTCCCACATAAAAGATTAATTCTCAAACTGAACGCAGTAGGGATTCAAGGAAATGCATGCACATGGATTAGGGAGTGGTTAACAGGTAGAAAACAGAAAGTACTGATTAGAGGAGAAACCTCAAAATGGAGCGAGGTAACCAGTGGTGTACCACAGGGTTCAGTATTAGGTCCTTTGCTATTCCTAATCTACATTAATGATTTAGATTCTGGTATAGTAAGCAAACCTGTTAAATTTGCAGACACAAAAATAGGAGGAGTGGCAAACACTGTTGCAGCAGCAAAGGTCATTTAAAATGATCTAGACAGCATTCAGAACTGGGCAGACACATGGCAAATGAAATTTAATAGAGAAAAATGTAAAGTATTGCATGCAGGCAATAAAAATGTGCATTATAAATATCATATGGGAGATACTGAAATTGAAGAAGGGAACTATGTAAAAGACCTAGGAGTTTATGTTGACTCAGAAATGTCTTCCTCTAGACAATGTGGGGAAGCTATAAAAAAAGGCCAACAAGATGCTCGGATATATTGTGAGAAGTGTTGAATTTAAATCAAGGGAAGTAATGTTAAAACTTTACAATGCATTAGTAAGACCTCACCTAGAATATTGTGTTCAGTTCTGGTCACCTGGTTACAAAAAGGATATTGCTGCTCTAGAAAGAGTGCAAAGAAGAGCAACCAGAATTATCCCGGATTTAAAAGGCATGTCATATGTAGACAGGCTAAAAGAATTGAATCTATTCAGTCTTGAACAAAGAAGACTACGCGGCGAGCTGATTCAAACATTCAAATCCTAAAAGGTATAGACAATGTCGAGCCAGGGGACTTCTTTGACCTGAAAAAAGAAACAAGGACCAGGGAAATGGAGATTAGATAAAGGGGCATTCAGAACAGAAAATAGCAGGCACTTTTTTTACACAGAGAATTGTGAGGGTCTGGAACCAACTCCCCAGTAATGTTGTTGAAGCTGACACCCTGGGATCCTTCAAGAAGCTGCTTGATGAGATTCTGGGATCAATAAGCTACTAACAACCAAATGAGCAAGATGGGCTGAATGGCCTCCTCTTGTTTGTAAACTTTCTTATGTTCATATGTTCTTATCACGGTGACACAGAGCACTCTCAATTGCCTAACCAAGTTGCTATTTAGACTTTTTTTTCAAAGCCGCGTTGTTTGTACAGGTTTTGTAACAGCGGTTAGCAAACTACACTGCAGACCGAACAACTCATTTGACCACTATCGCTATTACACTCCAGCCATGGGCAATCTTCAGCCAGTTTGCCTGAAAATCTATCTTTAACTTTCCCTTCACTGACATCGCTATAGTGCTGTGGTATCACTAAGGCTGTATCTAAGCCTCAAATCCAATCTATGTATTAGTCAGTGGTGTGTGACTGAGTTTAGTAAATACCCTGAGTATTTATTTTTTGTCAAATTACCCTTTGTATTTTTTTCATTCTGAAAGTTTATGTTGTTTTTAAATTGGATTTTTTTATACCATTTTATTTTTACAATGGAAAACTGACCTATAGTTAATTTTTGTAACAATTAGTGTGTGAATCACTCAGAAAACATTGATTTGTGTTTGTTTGAATTACTATTTCATCAACATAATAGGCTCTCTGCATTTCTTTTTAGTTGTTTTATAAATGAGTATGAAATCACCTTGGTGCTCTTGGGTTGGATTTATGTTTTGCCTTTTTGCCCCTTAGAACTGCCTTGGTGCCCCTGAATCTTCACGCCCAGCGAAGGCAACATTGCCTTGCCCTTCATGACCTTAACTTCATGCCCTGTGTGTGTCTAACCTAGTTACCCCAGAGCCACAGCGTGCTTGCATGCTGCAGATCTCAGCATTGCAAGATATTGGCCGGTGGATTAAGAGATGCCGTACTACTGAGACTCTGAAGTTATCGTCTGACACCTGTAACCAGGGATTGAATAAAAGGAGAGCCTGCTTGCTCCTGTCACCTCCCAGCTCAGCACTGCAATTTATAACAGTTTATGACTTCTTTCGATCCCTGCATTAGCAATGCGCACTCGCACAGTTCTCCAAGAGAAGGTCCAGTCTTATTAACGAGACAACCGCTCGTCTGCTCGAGGGTCTGTCTTGTGTAACTCGAGTCGCGTTTCGTTGAAGACAGTTTCCAGAGCGCCAGGCTTTTCATTTTGCTTTACAGTTTAGTGATCAAAAGAAACAAAAATATTCCTTTTAAAACCTCTGGATGTACAGCAGCGGGAGCCAACATTGTATTTATCAGCACCCGCTGCCAAAACCCTCCCCACCCACCCCCCGCTGCTCTGTAGTCATTCCTTACCAGGATTGATGGAGCTCTGTCCATGTAAACTTCAAACATCTGGTTTCCACATGTGGGGCCGAGCAGCCTGGCACACATGATAAGTGAGCCAGTGTCACAAAGACGACTGAGCGGTGACGTCACTTCAGAAGCAGGAACAAAAACAACAGAGAGGAGTTTGGTGAAGCTGAGCGAATGCTTTCGCTCAGCATTTAATGAATAAACAGAACAGAAAAATAAACGGTTGTAACAACAAACACACAAAAACAGGACACGGCACTTTCGCCAAAATAAACAGACATAAACAAAACGAACTAACACTAAACAAACGGTGGACGGACAGACACACAAACACGGTGAGTAAACAAACAAACAAGTTTCGTGCTGGAGCTATCAGCACGCGATAGCAATTGTTTGTAAATATTTCACTCTCCTTCTCTCTCTCCCATTCTCCACTCTCGAACACCTAACCCCGAGTGAGTGAAAACATGCTGTTTTTATGCAGTTGTACCGAGACTCGATTGCTAGTCAATCATTCAATTGGAATCTCGGTACAACTGCACGTGAATTAATTAAGTGCACTCCCGTGACCACACATTACATTTTAACTAGCACGTGAAGTGATTTGTGCCCTCCGTGCCTAAATATAAATCTACATTTTAAATCACAAGTGAAACACAGACCCGCTTATATCCCGTGTACCGATGACTATACACCAACATTTACACACAACACGTAACACAAAATACACACAGGGGGCACTTTGCCACATATACCCCCTTGTGCAAAGCACACATGGCCTCAATGGCCACCTCCCCTCAGTCCCAAAGTCCCGGAAGAGGGGAAGCAAGTTGTTTCTGGGGGTGGCCATGGTGGAATGTCTGGCACCCCAATTCTTCGTGGCTGGCAGCTCCCTCTTCCGGGGCTTCAGCCACACTATCTCCTGCCGAAAGTGCAGCTGGGGAGCTGGTCTCCTGACCTCCCCCCTTCTTCATGGCCGGCAGTTCCCCTCCGTGGGGCTCCGGCCACCCAATCTCCGGCAGCGAAACTGCTGCGGGGAAGCTGGTCTCCTGACCTCCCCTCCTCTTCATGGCGGCAGTTCCCCTCCGTGGGGCTCCGACCACCACGATCTCCGGCCGAAGTGCGGCTGGGGAGCTGGTCTCCTGACCTCCCCTCCCTTCTTCATGGCTGGCAGCTCCCCTCCGTGGGGCTCCGACCACAGTGTAGCGACCCCAGGCAAAGCAGGATCCCTGGCGACCCCAGGCGAAGCAGGATCCCTGGCGACCCCAGGCGAAGCAGGATCCCTGGCGACCCCAGGCGAAGCAGGATCCCTGGCGACCCCAGGCGAAGCAGGATCCCTGGCGACCCCAGGCGAAGCAGGATCCTCGACGACCCCAGGCGAAGCAGGATCCCTGGCGACCCCAGGCGAAGCAGGATCCCTGGCGACCCCAGGCGAAGCAGGATCCCTGGCGACCCCAGGCGACGGCAGCAGCAGCGGACCCTCGGGAGGCGGCGGCAGCAGCAGCGGACCCTCGGGAGGCGGCGGCAGCAGCAGCGGACCCTCGGGAGGCGGCGGCAGCAGCAGCGGACCCTCGGGAGGCGGCGGCAGCAGCAGCGGACCCTCGGGAGCGCGGCAGCAGCAGCGGACCCTCGGGAGGCGGCGGCAGCAGCAGCGGACCCTCGGGAAGCGAACTTCGGGAGGAGCCCCTGGCCATAGAGCGGCAGCGGGAGCTCCACTTCTCCCTCGTACCCTGTACCCTGTGTGGAGCAAAAGGCAGCCCCAGGCGTCGCGGGCGACAGGCAGCCCCAGGCGATCGCGGGCGGCTGGCAACCCCAGGCGTCGCGGGCGGCTGGCAACCCCAGGCGATGCGGGCGGCTGGCAACCCAAGCGATGCGGGCGGCTGGCAACCCCAGGCGATGCGGGCGGCTGGCAACCCCAGGCGATGCGGAGCGGCTGGCAGCCCCAGGCGATGCAAGGCAAGCATCCTTAGGCGAAGCGAGGCAGGCAACCTTGGGCGGCGAGGCAGGCATCCTTGGGCGAAGCGAGGCAGGCATCCTTGGGCGAAGCGAGGCAGGCATCCTTGGCGTAGCAAGGCAGGCATCCTTGGGCGTAGCAAGGCAGGGAGTCAGGACAAGCTGGGGTGCGGGTTTTGGCCCTCTTCGGCCACTGCGGCGGGCGGTTCTTCCCATGCTTTCCTCAGCAGCCTATGCAAGGGCTGCTGAGGACCTCCAACATCTAGTCCTGGTTTTCTGGTGAAGGGAGAGGCAGCTCCTGCTCCTCTCCTCGTGGCGGTGGGGAAGTGATACCAGCAGGCATTCATCCTCTGCTGGTTGGGGAAGTGTTACCAGCAGGCATTCATCCTCTGCTGGTTGGGGAAGTGTTACCAGCAGGCATTCCTCCTCTGCTGGTGGGGAAAGTGATACCAGCAGGCATTCCTCCTCTGCTGGTGGGGAAGTGATACCAGCAGGCATTCATCCTCTGCTGGTGGGGAAGTGATACCAGCAGGCATTCATCCTCTGCTGGTGGGGAAGTGTTACCAGCAGGCATTCCTCCTCTGCTGGTGGGGAAGTGATACCAGCAGGCATTCCTCCTCTGCTGGTGGGGGAAGTGATACCAGCAGGCATTCATCCTCTGCTGGTGGGGGAAGTGATACCAGCAGGCATTCATCCTCTGCTGGTGGGGTTGGCGGAGGCAGAGGCAGCTCCTGCTGCTCTACTCCTGCCGATGGAGGTGGCGGAGGCAGAGGCAGCTCCTGCTGCTCTGCTCCTGCCGATGGAGGTGGCGGAGGCAGAGACAGCTCCTGCTGCTCTGCTCCTGCCGATGGAGGTGGCGGAGGCGGGACCAGCAGGAATTCACCCTCTGCTGGTGGAGGTGGGAGCTGCAAGCAGTCCTCCCATGGCAATGGAGGTGGACCCAGCAGGAATTCACCCTCTGCTGGTGGAGACTGGGGCTGTGGACGCTCTACCTTCCCTTTTTTTGGCCGTGGATGCACCGACTCCTCCCTCTTGGGCTGTGGACACACCGACTCCTCCCTCTTGGGCTGTGGGCGCACCGACTCCTCCCTCTTGGGCTGTGGGCGACCGACTCCTCCCATTCAGGCGTGGGGCGTTCGGGCTCCTCCCATTCAGGCGTGGGACGTTCGGGCTCCTCCCACTCAGGCGTGGGACGTTCGGGCTCCTCCCACTCAGGCGTGGGACGTTCGGGCTCCTCCCACTCAGGCGTGGGGCGTTCGGGCTCCTCCCTCTTGGGTGCTGGAGATGGCCGGGTCTGGTCCACTGCCCAGAACCACTCTGCAGCATCCCCCACTCGACCCTGGTTCCACGCCTCTTCAAACTGGGGATCCCCGTAAGGGCAGTCCTCCCTGACGTGCCCAAACTCGAGACAGGCGCCGCACATGGGAGCCCCTCCTTCCTCCACTGCTCCTGTTCAGCTGCCCAGTCCGGGGTCCAAACTTAGTTGGCACCGGGACCACCACCTCTTGTTCAGCTGCTGTGGTTGCTGTTGTTGCTGCTGTTGTTGGGGCAGTGGGAGCAGCAGTCTACCTCCCCTGCTGGTGGTGGAGACTGAAGCGACCCCTGCTCCTCCCTCTCCTGGACAGGGCAGCGGGCCACGTAGTGCTTACCTCCGCAGATGGGGCATAGCTGGGGTAGCTGTCCGAGGGGGTACCAGGGGCAGTTGGTGCTGGAATGCCCAGGCTTAGCGCAGCAGTAACACCCGGGCTGCTGTTCCTCCGGCTGATGTTGGGACTGCTGCCTTCTCATCCTCCTCTTTCTTCCCATTCTTCTTCCTCCTCTTTTTCAAAAAAAAAACTGCGGTTCCCGCTCTGGCCTGAGTCCTGGAGGCACTGTTATCCCACTTCTGACACCACGTGTCACAAAGACGACTGAGCGGTGACGTCACTTCAGAAGCAGGAACAAAAACAACAGAGAGGAGTTTGGTGAAGCTGAGCGAATGCTTTCGCTCAGCATTTAATGAATAAACAGAACAGAAAAATAAACGGTTGTAACAACAAACACACAAAAACAGGACACGGCACTTTCGCCAAAATAAACAGACATAAACAAAACGAACTAACACTAAACAAGCGGTGGACGGACAGACACACAAACACGGTGAGTAAACAAACAAACAAGTATCGTGCTGGAGCTATCAGCACGCGATAGCAATTGTTTGTAAATATTTCACTCTCCTTCTCTCTCTCCCATTCTCCACTCTCGAACACCCAACCCGAGTGAGTGAAAACATGCTGTTTTATGCAGTTGTACCGAGACTTCGATTGCTAGTCAATCATTCAATTGGAATCTCGGTACAACTGCACGTGAATTAATTAAGTGCACTCCCGTGACCACACATTACATTTTAACTAGCACGTGAAGTGATTTGTGCCCTCCGTGCCTAAATATAAATCTACATTTTTAAATCACAAGTGAAACACAGACCCGTTTATATCCCGTGTACCGATGACTATACACCAACATTTACACACAACACGTAACACAAAATACACACAGGGGGGGCACTTTGCCACAGCCAGAAAAGCCGTTTCAGCACAAGCTCTTGAAACCCTCTCCCAGTCAGGAGCTGTGTGTTTAAGCTTTAGCCCTGCTGCGCCTCTTTATTGCTGTGATCGCTGTGGGTCAGGATGCCATCAAACCCTGTTCTGAACGAAAGCACTGATACAGCCTGCAGAATGTAGGAGTCTATACATGGTATTGTATGGAGTGTACTGCCGCTGCGTCAACCCTGACTGTATATGTTTAAATAAACACTGCCAAATGTTTATAATTAGCATGTGTGGAGATTATTGTAAAAAGCAGGGATGAAAACAAGACGCCTATTGCAGAGCAGATTGATCCATTCCAGGTTTAACTGTGACAGTGTTTAGGTAACATGCTTAGGTATGCCATTTATATCCCATCCTGGCTCACACTGCTATGCAACAGCAGTCTTGTTTGTTTCCCTGTGAGGGTGAACCAAAGGCTCTGGTGAAGTAGTACACTGTGCAGCAGCAGCCCTGTGAGAGAGTGAAGCGTGTGGGATCGCTGTGCAGCAGCAGCCCTGTGAGAGAGTGAAGCGTGTGGGATCGCTGTGCAGCAGCAGCCCTGTGAGAGAGTGAAGCGTGTGGGATCGCTGTGCAGCAGCAGCCCTGTGAGAGAGTGAAGCGTGTGGGATCGCTGTGCAGCAGCAGCCCTGTGAGAGAGTGAAGCGTGTGTGATCGCTGTGCAGCAGCAGCCCTGTGAGAGAGTGAAGCGTGTGGGATCGCTGTGCAGCAGCAGCAGCCCTGTGAGAGAGTGAAGCATGTGGGATCGCTGTGCAGCAGCAACAGCCCTATGAGAGAGTGAAGCGTGTGGGATCGCTGTGCAGCAGCAGCCCTGTGAGAGAGTGAAGCGTGTGGGATCGCTGTGCAGCAGCAACAGCCCTGTGAGAGAGTGAAGCGTGTGGGATCACTGTGCAGCAGCAACAGCCCTGTGAGAGAGTGAAGCGTGTGGGATCACTGTGCAGCAGCAACAGCCCTGTGAGAGAGTGAAGCGTGTGGGATCGCTGTGCAGCAGCAGCCCTGTGAGAGAGTGAAGCGTGTGGGATCGCTGTGCAGCAGCAGCCCTGTGAGAGAGTGAAGCATGTGGGATTGCTGTGCAGCAGCAGCCCTGTGAGAGAGTGAAGCATGTGGGATCGCTGTGCAGCAGCAGCAGCCCTGTGAGAGAGTGAAGCGTGTGGGATCGCTGTGCAGCAGCAGCAGCCCTGTGAGAGAGTGAAGCGTGTGGGATCGCTGTGCAGCAGCAACAGCCCTATGAGAGAGTGAAGCGTGTGGGATCGCTGTGCAGCAGCAGCCCTGTGAGAGAGTGAAGCGTGTGGGATCGCTGTGCAGCAGCAACAGCCCTGTGAGAGAGTGAAGCGTGTGGGATCACTGTGCAGCAGCAACAGCCCTGTGAGAGAGTGAAGCGTGTGGGATCACTGTGCAGCAGCAACAGCCCTGTGAGAGAGTGAAGCGTGTGGGATCGCTGTGCAGCAGCAGCCCTGTGAGAGAGTGAAGCGTGTGGGATCGCTGTGCAGCAGCAGCCCTGTGAGAGAGTGAAGCATGTGGGATTGCTGTGCAGCAGCAGCCCTGTGAGAGTGAAGCGTGTGGGATCGATGTGCAGCAGCAGCCCTGTGCGCCCGCTTCACTTCCAGTGCGCTGACAAAACATTCTTTACACACGGGATTGAAAAGATGGGGAGAAGTTGTCAGAGTACATACTAATACACACTGACTCCCCTGCCAGGACAGCAAGCTGCAGGCGTGGCACCGCGGCGCTGGAACAGCTGCAGGCTATTGAAGGATTTTTGCAGGATTTGTACATTTGGAAGTGGTTTTAATTTTGAAGCTGTAAAATAGATTGTTTTACAGAATAGTTTGTATGATGTTGTGACACGGTGTTACGTCACGTGTGTGGATAGCCGCTGTTTAGCAATACAGAGAGACAACTGGGGGTAGAGTTGAAACGCCGGCACAGGCGCGCAGGATTTATTAATACAGACAGAAAGGAAATAAAAGGTGGTCATGTGACGTTACCAGCGATGGTAACGCACAGAGGACACATACAGCAAGCTGTACAAAAGGCAAAATAAAACACAGTACAAAAACTACAAATAAAAGGTGCCCCAGAGGGTGAGCGCTAGCCTTAAAATGAGGCGTCCCGCTCCAGGAACCGGCTACACTACGTAACCCTCGCTATACATCACATGGGATCACAATCCCCTAAACTAACCTACTGATGAGCCGGTATTCATACAACGACTCCTGCTGCTTCATACGGCCTTGGCTGGGCATTGCCTTCACAAGCACCGCTTGCAGTCTCAGGGTTGCGTAGCTGTCGTTCCTGCAGCCCGGACCCTCTCCTCCAGAGTATACGCCGCTCCCCTCCGGCAATGGCGTTGCAGTCGCCTCGAACCATCTCCCGCGGATGCTTTTAAACTGACGGACACTCGGTCAAGACCCGCCCACCTGCTGATTGAGGTCCAGCACAGCCAATCACTTGCTGCCCTTCCCCTCAACCAAGCCTAGCAGGCAGCAAGTCTCAATCAAGCACCCGTCTGTAAACAATAAAGTAATTAAACAAATCAACTCCAAAACGACACACAATAAACCCATCTCCCCATACAAATTATACCAACACTAAATACACACGTGCAGGGCAATCGCCCTGCTACAGATGTATATAAGTCAAAGCAAGCACCTACACAGATTTACCAACAAAATAAAAGATGACAGTGTTTAAATAATTGAAATGAGATACCCAAAATGATTGCAAACGTCATACAAAAGTTAAGGGGGACAGAAAAACAAACAAAGAAACTAGAACATGTAGCTCCTTACTCTTTTTAACTGTTTTATGCATAGCCTTGCTGTATGTGTAAAGCCGTGCCTCCTGCCCTCTCTCCCCACTCTCTCTGTAAAGCCGTGCCTCCTGCCCTCTCTCCCCACTCTCTGTGTAAAGCCGTGCCTCCTGCCCTCTCTCTCCCCACTCTCTGTGTAAAGCCTTGCCTCCTGCCCTGAGTCTCCCCACTCTCTGTGTAAAGCCGTGCCTCCTGCCCTGAGTCTCCCCACTCTCTCTGTAAAGCCGTGCCTCCTGCCCTCTCTCCCCACTCTCTGTGTAAAGCCGTGCCTCCTGCCCTCTCTCTCCCCACTCTCTGTGTAAAGCCGTGCCTCCTGCCCTCTCTCCCCACTCTCTGTGTAAAGCCGTGCCTCCTGCCCTCTCTCTCCCCACTCTCTCTGTAAAGCCGTGCCTCCTGCCCTGAGTCTCCCCACTCTCTGTGTAAAGCCGTGCCTCCTGCCCTGAGTCTCCCCACTCTCTCTGTAAAGCCGTGCCTCCTGCCCTCTCTCCCCACTCTCTGTGTAAAGCCGTGCCTCCTGCCCTCTCTCCCCACTCTCTCTGTAAAGCCGTGCCTCCTGCCCTGAGTCTCCCCACTCTCTGTGTAAAGCCGTGCCTCCTGCTCTCTCTCTCCCCACTCTCTGTGTAAAGCCGTGCCTCCTGCTCTCTCTCTCCCCACTCTCTGTGTAAAGCCGTGCCTCCTGCCCTCTCTCCCCACTCTCTGTGTAAAGCCGTGCCTCCTGCCCTCTCTCTCCCCACTCTCTGTGTAAAGCCGTGCCTCCTGCCCTCTCTCCCCACTCTCTGTGTAAAGCCGTGCCTCCTGCCCTGAGTCTCCCCACTCTCTGTAAAGCCGTGCCTCCTGCCCTCTCTCCCCACTCTCTGTGTAAAGCCGTGCCTCCTGCCCTCTCTCCCCACTCTCTGTAAAGCCGTGCCTCCTGCCCTCTCTCTCCCCACTCTCTGTGTAAAGCCGTGCCTCCTGCCCTCTCTCCCCACTCTCTGTGTAAAGCCGTGCCTCCTGCCCTCTCTCTCCCCACTCTCTGTGTAAAGCCGTGCCTCCTGCCCTCTCTCCTCACTCTCTGTGTAAAGCCGTGCCTCCTGCCCTGAGTCTCCCCACTCTCTGTAAAGCTGTGCCTCCTGCCCTCTCTCCCCACTCTCTGTGTAAAGCCGTGCCTCCTGCCCTGAGTCTCCCCACTCTCTGTAAAGCCGTGCCTCCTGCCCTCTCTCTCCCCACTCTCTGTAAAGCCGTGCCTCCTGCCCTCTCTCTCCCCACTCTCTGTGTAAAGCCGTGCCTCCTGCCCTCTCTCCCCACTCTCTGTGTAAAGCCGTGTCTCCTGCCCTGAGTCTCCCCACTCTCTGTAAAGCCGTGCCTCCTGCCCTCTCTCCCCACTCTCTGTGTAAAGCCGTGCCTCCTGCCCTGAGTCTCCCCACTCTCTGTAAAGCCGTGCCTCCTGCCCTCTCTCTCCCCACTCTCTGGTAAAGCCGTGTCTCCTGCTCTCTCTCCCCACTCTCTGTAAAGCCGTGCCTCCTGCTCTCTCTCCCCACTCTCTGTAAAGCCGTGCCTCCTGCCCTCTCTCTCCCCACTCTCTGTGTAAAGCCGTGCCTCCTGCCCTCTCTCCCCACTCTCTGTGTAAAGCCGTGCCTCCTGCCCTGAGTCTCCCCACTCTCTGTAAAGCCGTGCCTCCTGCCCTCTCTCTCCCCACTCTCTGTAAAGCCGTGCCTCCTGCTCTCTCTCCCCATTCTCTGTAAAGCCGTGCCTCCTGCCCTCTCTCCCCACTCTCTGTGTAAAGCCGTGCCTCCTGCCCTCTCTCTCCCCACTCTCTGTGTAAAGCCGTACCTCCTGCCCTGAGTCTCTACCACCATGCCAGTGCCCTTGGCCTGTGCACCTCGGAGACCTCAGCCTCTCTCTCCCTATTCTGCACCAGTGGCCAGGTTAATCAGGAGTCCTGATTCCACGAGCAGTGCAGAGCAGTGCCTGCCATTATACCCTTCTGCGCGATTGAATGGGCAGCCTACGCTATTAAAAATATCGCGCCATATTCATGTTTATATCTTAGACTTTTGTGTGCATTTTGTAACTGTGCTTCAGTGCTGTGGTTAATTTTAGTCTCTTATTCACAAAGCATGTTCATCTCTGCACACGCTTACGTCAGTTCTACATTTTGCACACTGTTAACCAAAAGAGTTCACCACAGTGTATTTTTACACTGGATTTTTGCCGTTTTCCCCCATTCTTTTCCTATGGTTACACTTTGCATTTACCAGGGAGCAGGGTCTGACACACACACACACACACACACAGACCTTGTCCTTTCTGTTTGATGTGTGCCGTTTCTGGCAGGGCTGCACAAACCGAGGCCTCCAGGGTTCTGGTATCATGAATGAATTGACAGGTTCAGACCTGGAAGGCGGTTCAGTTGGATAATCCAGTAATTTGGGGTTCAGGTGGAACAAGGAGCAGGGGGGCTCTGCACCTCCAGGAGCAGGGTTGTGACCCCCTGTAACGGGCTAGTCTGAGGACACTGCGGCTATACTGATTTGCATGTTTATTTATACCTTGCTGTTCTTCACAATGCTTACCTGTGCTTGCACTGTGCTTTATTACACTTTGCAGTGCTTTTACTGCAGGACACTTTTACAAGAGTAAAGACATAAAAACAAATATGCAACAACAAGTTGTACCGATCAATAATAGGAATTGCAAACCACCGTTCAAGATGAAATGAGAGCCAAGTGATGACTGATTTTCTGCTAGCCTTTCGGAGGGGTGGTGGGATATATCTAGGCTTGCTACTTTTCGATATATGAGATCAATATATGAGTTTAACTGAAATAAATTTATATAGGATAAACGTCAGTAAAACCACACGCTATTTTTTTATTTTCTTACCAAAAATAATCTCTAGTTTGTGTAGTTTTTATACTTGCTGTCTGTCCCATCTCCGTTCCGCTCTGAATGGCTAGGGGTCGCTGTCAATCAACACAGTGGTCCCTCAGTGGCTACTGTAGTTTCACTGTCAGTCATTTCATCCTGTTCTGACATCGTTGACTGAAGCAGCACTACAATGCTCTCATTCGCTTAAATGACTGTCAATCATCATGACCTGCACTGACTGTACACTTTCATTTGCCAGCTACAGCGCCTGTCATTCAAAGCGCCTACTTTGAAATTAGCAGGTTAAGGTGTAGGTAGGCTTTTACTATAGCTGTACGGTGACAGTTACTAGTTAGATTTGAAAATGGGGCGTAAGAGGAAAACACCTTATGAATATTGTGCACAGACCCTGACCGACGGCTGAAGTCTCCGCGGCAGGACGACGCAGGCCTGTCTGCCTTGCCTTCCAGTGACTCTGAGTCCAGCTGTGCTCAGCCTGAAGCAGGAGAGGGGTGGAGCTCAGACTCTGAATAATAAGTGCAAGTTTGTTCTGTTCAACTGTCTAATGTTTTGTTCTGTGCATATTATTTTTACTCGTAAATATGCTATAAAAGTCTTTGTGATACACTTTATATACAAGGTTTTCTACAAAACCTTTTTTTAAATGTGTGTAGGATCTTTATCTTTACAAGGTATAGCTCCGCTGTGACCAAACGTTATTTCAAATAGAAAGTTGGTAACCATGGTTTTATTGCGTGTTGAATGTGATAAAGTGGTTTCGCTAAATAAGATGTTTCTCAATGGCATAAAAAGTCTTTTTTTTTTTTAAAGCATAATAGTTGATTTCACCCATTCTCTGCTTGTATGAAAAAAAAACCCGGTAAATTCTTTCGAAAATAAACGTTGATATTAATCGGCTATTTGGCAAAAAATAAAAATCAAACAGATATATATATATATATATATATATATATATATATATATATATATATATATATATATATATATATATATATATATATATATATATATATATATGATACAGTGTACATTGTTTAATCAGTGATGAAATCATTGTTTTGATGTTGTGTTTTCCAGGTTTGTGAGGGTGTGTCTGTTTCTCCCACCCCGTAATCCCGCCCCACCATGAGCTGGGCCTTCCTGACACGGCTGCTTGAGGAGATCCACAACCACTCCACCTTCGTGGGGAAGCTGTGGCTGACCGTGCTCATTGTGTTCCGCATCGTCGCTGACTGTCGGTGGGCGGCGAGTCCATCTACTACTGACGAGCAGAGCAAGTTCGTGGCAACACGCCCAGCCGGGCTGCGAGAATGTCTGCTACGACGCCTTCGCCCCGCTCTCCCACGTGCGCTTCTGGGTCTTCCAGATCATCCTGGTGGCCACGCCCTCCATCATGTACCTGGGCTACGCCGTGCACAAGATCGCCGGCAGCGTGGGAGGCGCGTGCTGCTGGCAGGGGGGCTTCGGCTGCGACAGGAAGCAGCGACGCAAGCTGTTCAGGGGGGGCAG
This sequence comes from Acipenser oxyrinchus oxyrinchus, assembly GCA_030684275.1. NCBI lineage: Eukaryota > Metazoa > Chordata > Actinopteri > Acipenseriformes > Acipenseridae > Acipenser > Acipenser oxyrinchus. The sequence continues at coordinate 16,252,466 of CM060269.1, read as the reverse complement.
GAAGCAGCGCCGTGGCATCGAGGAGACCGAAGAGGACAACGAGGAGGAGGACCCCATGATCTACGAGGAGCCCGAGCTGGAGAGCCGCAGCGAGGGGAACAGCGTGGGTGCCGCGGCGCCGGCCAGGACCGCGCCAGGGAAGGCAGGGCAGCACGACGGGCGCCGGCGCATCAAAGAGGACGGGCTGATGAAGATCTACGTGATGCAGCTGCTGGCACGCACCTCCCTGGAGGTGGGCTTCCTCGGGGGGCAGTACGCCCTGTACGGCTTCGAGGTGTCCCCCGCCTACGTGTGCGAGCGCAGCCCTGCCTCCACAAGGTGGACTGCTTCATCTCGCCCCACAGAGAAGACCATCTTCCTGCTCATCATGCGCACGTCACCCTGCTCTGCCTAGTCATCAACCTGTGGGAGATGCTGCACCTGGGCTTGGGCACCATTCACGATGTCCTGCGCAGCAAACACCAGCCCCCTGAGGAGGGCACCACCTCCCCAGCCCCCGGGCCCCCACCAACGCCACCTACTCCTACCCCTTCACCTGGAATGCCCCCTCCTCGCCTCCCGGCTACAACATCGTGGTGAAGCCGGAGCAGATCCCCTACACTGACCTCAGCAACGCCAAGATGGCCTGCAAGCAGAACAAAGCCAACATCGCACTGGAGGAGCAGCAGCAGTACGGCAGCAATGAGGACAACTTCCCCGGAGCCGGCCCGGCCACGGAGCAGAGAGAGATCTGCGCCGCTCAACACAGGCTGGAGGCTACCATCCAGACCTACAACCAGAACCACCACAGCCCACACCACCAGCACCAGAACATCTCCAGCGCAGCCAAGGACAACAAGAAGCGGCACAAGCCTGGTTCCAGCAGGAGAGTGAGGGGAGGAGGGGGAGCCAGCAGCTGCAGCAGGTCCCTGGAAGGGAAGTCCAGCGTTTGGATTTAGAGACGAACGAGCGAGCAGACTGTCATTCACTTTTTTTTTCTCTTTTCCCTGCCTCCGTGTTTCAGTAGCAGGACAGCGGAGCTACAGGTTTGAAGACCCAGACCCTGCTTGCATTGCAAAGACTCATCACAGAGTCACTGCTCCTGGACCTTTAGAAAGACTCATCACAGAGTCACTGCTCCTGGACCTTTAGAAAGACTCATCACAGAGTCACTGCTCATGGACTTTTAGAAAGACTCATCACAGAGTAACTGCACCTGGACCTTTAGAGAGACTCATCACAGAGTAACTGCACCTGGACCATTAGAAAGACTCATCACAAAGTCACTGCACCTGGACCTTTAGAAAGACTCATCACAGAGTCACTGCTCCAGACCTTAAGAAAGACTCATCACAGAGTCACTGCACCTGGTCCTTTAGAAAGACTCATCACAGAATCACTGCACCTGGACCTTTAGAAAGACACATCACAAAGTCACAGCTCCTGGACCTTTAGAAAGACTCATCATAGAGTCACTGGTACTGGACATTTAGAAAGACTCATCACAAAGTCACTGCTCCAGACCTTTAGAAAGACTCATCACAGAGTCACTGCTCCTGGACATTTAGAAAGACTCATCACAAAGTCACTGCACCTGGACCTTTAGAAAGACTCATCACAGAGTCCCTGCACCTGGACCTTTAGAAAGACTCATCATAGAGTCACTGCTCCAGACCTTTAGAAAAACTCATCACAGAGTAAATGCACCTGGATCTTTAGAAAGACTCATCACAGAATCACTGCTCCAGACCTTTAGAAAGACTCATCACAGAGTCACTGCTCCAGACCTTTAGAAAGACTCATCACAGAGTCACTGCTTCAGACCTTTAGAAAGACTCATTTCAGAGTCACTGCATCTGGACCTTTAGAAAGACTCATCACAAAGTCACTGCACCTAGACCTTTGGAAAGACTCATCACAGAGTCCCTGCACCTGGACCTTTAGAAAGACTCATCACAAAGTCACTGCTCCAGACCTTTAGAAAGACTCATCACAGAGTCACTGCTCCTGGACCTTTAGAAAGACTCATCACAGAGTCACTGCATCTGGACCTTTGGAAAGACTCATCACAGAGTCACTGCATCTGGACATTTAGAAAGACTCATCAGAGAGTCACTGCTCCAGACCTTTAGAAAGACTCATCACAGAGTCACTGCACCAGACCTTTAGAAAGACTCATCACAGAGTCACTGCTCCAGACCTTTAGAAAGACTCATCACAGAGTCACTGCTCCAGACCTTTAGAAAGACTCATCACAGAGTCAATGCATGTGGACCTTTAGAGAGACTCATTACACAGTCACTGCACCTGGACCTTTAGAAAGACTCATCACAGAGTCACTGTACCTGGACCTTTAGAAAGACTCATCACAGAGTCACTGCTCCGGACCTTTAGAAAGACTCATCACAGAGTCACTGCTCCAGACCTTTAGAAAGACTCATCACAGAGTCACTGCTCCAGACCTTTAGAAAGACTCATCACAGAGTCACTGCTCCAGACCTTTAGAAAGACTCATCACAGAATCACTGCTCCAGACCTTTAGAAAGACTCATCACAGAGTCACTGCTCCAGAGCTTTAGAAAGACTCATCACAGAGTCACTGCTCCAGACCTTTAGAAAGACTCATCACAGAGTCACTGCTCCAGACCGTTAGAAAGACTCATCACAGAGTCACTGCACCTGGACCTTTAGAAAGACTCATCACAGTCACTGCTCCAGACCTTTAGAAAAACTCATCACAGAGTCACTGCACCTGGACCTTTAGAAAGATTCATCACAGAGTCACTGCTCCAGACCTTTAGAAAGACTCATCACCGAGTCACTGCTCCAGACCTTTAGAAAGACTCATCACAGAGTCACTGCTCCAGGCCTTTAGAAAGACTCATCACAGAGTCACTGCACCTGGATCTTTAGAAAGACTCATCACAGTATCACTGCTCCAGACCTTTAGAAAGACTCATCACAGAGTCACTGCTCCAGACCTTTAGAAAGACTCATCACAGAGTCACTGCTCCAGACCGTTAGAAAGACTCATCACAGAGTCACTGCACCTGGACCTTTAGAAAGACTCATCACAGAGTCACTGCTCCGGACCTTTAGAAAGACTCATCACAGAGTCACTGCTCCAGACCTTTAGAAAGACTCATCACAGAGTCACTGCTCCAGACCTTTAGAAAGACTCATCACAGAGTCACTGCTCCAGGCCTTTAGAAAGACTCATCACAGAGTCACTGCACCTGGATCTTTAGATAGACTCATCACAGAATCACTGCTCCAGACCTTTAGAAAGACTCATCACAGAGTCACTGCTCCAGACCTTTAGAAAGACTCATCACAGAGTCACTGCTCCAGACCGTTAGAAAGACTCATCACAGAGTCACTGCACCTGGACCTTTAGAAAGACTCATCACAGAGTCACTGCTCCAGACCTTTAGAAAAACTCATCACAGAGTCACTGCACCTGGACCTTTAGAAAGATTCATCACAGAGTCACTGCTCCAGACCTTTAGAAAGACTCATCACCGAGTCACTGCTCCAGACCTTTAGAAAGACTCATCATAGAGTCACTGCTCCAGGCCTTTAGAAAGACTCATCACAGAGTCACTGCACCTGGATCTTTAGAAAGACTCATCACAGAGTCACTGCTCCAGACCTTTAGAAAGACTCATCACAGAGTCACTGCATCTGGACCCTTAGAAAGACTCATCACAGAGTCACTGCTCCAGACCCTTAGAAAGACTCATCACAGAGTCACTGCTCCAGACCTTTAGAAAGACTCATCACAGAGTCACTGCTCCAGACCTTTAGAAAGACTCATCACAGAGTCACTGCTCCTTGGTTTATTTGTTAAATCAACCCTATAACTTATAAAGACGTTATTTTTTTTTCTTTGAGTATATTAAAGGAAAAGAAAAACGTGCTATTATTATTATTATTATTATTATTATTATTATTATTATTATTATTATTATTACTATTTTTATACATTTGTACATACTGTATATTTAAACGCAGTATCTTAGCATAAGAATATTTCCATTTGTTAAAAAAAACACATTTTTTTATAGTATTTTCCAGGTATTTCCAAGTTTTTTCCATGCAGGGGTTTAGGGAAATAAAAGGCTGTGAATGCTGCTTTTCCGACAAGTGCCTTACCTGCAGACACTGGGGGTTAGCTTTGAAAATCAATCAAAGAGAATAGATAGGTAATGCTACTCATCAGTTTACCTTTTACTGGCCTGAACAGGGATGGAAATAAAACTCCCATTGCACAGCGGTTTGAGCCATTCCTGCTTTTACTGTGAGTTTAATAAGACACATCTGAGCTTATTACCTAGACACTGGCGCTAATCAACCTTGTGTAGTAAAACCTGAAATGGGTGAAACTGCTATGCAATAGGAGTCTTATTCCCATCCCAGCTGAATATTGAGAGGTCTGTTCCCTGTGTTGAAACGTCAGCAGTAACCAGTTACCATACCGGCTATGATGTCCTCGTTGGAATTTACTGTTTCGAGATCTAGTTCCTTGGCTGTCTCATACACTCAGTTTTTACTGCACGGGTATTCGATACCTTTATTAAAAGAAAGCTGACGTGTGAATTCAGGCAGCACGCTTTCTCAGGCTGAGGTCTCATAAGGAGCAGCTAATGGAAAGCTAGTTTAGTGAAGCTGTGATGCAGTCCTCAGGGTGAGGAATCCCGTCACAGGGATTTGAAATGTGGGGCACCCTGTACTCTGTGTCTTTTTTTACGTTGCTGTTTAGATACATGTTCTATATTACTGCACTCTGAAGAATTCCATGGCTTCAGGTCTTGCTTTGCAGAGACATCTGTTGGTCCAAAGTGGTAGTGCAGTTTTATTTGCTCCATCTTTGCCACCGTGGCCAGCAAGGCTTCAAGCCGGGTAGGTCCACTGTAGCCTGGTTAGTCTGAGAATAACTGCAGGAATCTCTGCAGAACAGAGTTTTATACCCGGAACATGAGGGTGTATCAGGGCATGAAGTGTGAAGAATAGGGCAGAGTTTTTTATTCATTGACAAATATCAGTTATACCTCAAAAAAACTGACAAAGCCAGTTTTCCACACCTGTGTGTGAAATGCCATTGTGGGATCTGGAGGATGCCTTGAAAGATGCATTTCTTTGTATTGCAAAAAAATAATATTTTTGTGAGGCTAATGGAGCTCCATTATTTATACATAAGGGAGAGGCAACTGTTTGTTTGCCTTGTGTCGCCAACCAATGATTGGTTTGCAGTGCTAGAGAGAGGGACCAAGGCTAAACGCCAGCCAATAGAAACAGATTTGACAGTTAAACCACATGATTAACTAGAGATTGCATTTCCAGAAAATGTCAGTAGTCATTGTGAATGTCTCCGAAGCATCTCCAAGGAGCTCCTTTATTAAGCAGTGGCACACAGTCACTGCTGACGAGTGCAGGTCTCGCTGGAATTCTGTTTACAAGGTGGGTTCACTGTTTTGGGGAAACTTGAGAAATATGAGAGGCAGGAGGCTTAATGACATTTATTTATTTATTTATATATAAATATATTGCTGCATCTAGTTCTAAATTGGCAAGGTTGGTGCCTTTGTGTTGATAAGAGCCTGCCTGTTTTTTTGTTGCTGTGCATCTTTCTATGCCGAGTGCTAATCTTGGACCATCCCAACATGAGCAAACCAAGACGCTCCTGGAAATGATCTCGCTGCGCTGTGTTAGTGCAGAGCGGCCCACAAATGTTTTGGGAAGTTCGTCCCAAATTGTCGACACAGCACTTTTATCCCTTGCCTAATGAGAAGCCGATAGCTCTGTTTAAGCCACATTTAAGTGGGAGATCTTTAATGTTATTGCAGTGTATCTGGATATTTTGTTTCAAATTATATATATATATATATATATATATATATATATATATATATATATATATATATATATATATATATATATATATATATATATATGTTATTGAGCAAATCAATGCACATTGTGGAATTACCCTTGTCAATATTATCTGAATAGTGAGTATTGACTAAATAGAAAAAAAATAACAGTCATGACTGTTGCATGACTTTCGACCCTCCTGTATTGCCTAGGTAAATCCCTGCCCCATTCCAATAGACCAATAGAAGTGCTTGGAACTGTCGAGTGATGAAAACCTTCAATCTCAGAGTCCTGTTAACCCTGGTGGTGATTGAGATAGCAAGGTGAGTGCTCTGTGCAGAACTACACTGCCTGGTGGTGATTGAGATAGCAAGGTGAGTGCTCTGTGCAGAACTACACTGCCTGGTGGTGATTGAGATAGCAAGGTGAGTGCTCTGTGCAGAACTACACTGCCTGGTGGTGCTTGAAATAGCAAGGTTCACACTGAGGTTCCAGTAAGATACATCTTGCACTATGCAGGGTTACTTTGTATGATGTGTAATAAGGTTGAAAAATTGATTTTTGTTCTTTTCTGTGTTGAAGAATTAGGTATGCTTATTGGTTTTTTTTTTTTTAATGGAATATTAAAAACCAAAAAAACATGAAAAGGCTTTGTGTGGACCGTTTTACTCTAGGCTCCAGTCAAAGAACTAAGTCAAATAAAGTTTAACCCCTTCCCTTCTTCAAAGAGGGCAGCGGTTTTCAGATTCAACTCAATAGCACAAGGGAAGCATGCATAGCTACGTGGCGGTCGCATTGACCCCCGTTTACTGCTGTGAAGCTGCAGCACCCCACAAGCCAAGCTATAGATGGGTAGGCATGTGTGTACAGTATATATCTGGATATACAATCCAAGCTATACCAAAGTGCTTAACAGAAAGGCAATGGAATGTCGAGCAGTCCATTTCACAAGGGGATTCGGACAGAACACTGCTCAATCCCAGTTCCTCATTGGTTCCCTCAACTCCACAGTTGATGCTGATTGGTCATGGCTCAGAGGGGGTGGGCGCTGTTTGCTTGTGCCCGTGCCCTCAGGTTTGATGATTGAGATGCCTAGATGGAGAGGTGCACAAGCCTGGCCCTCGAGATGCATTGCAGCTCCAAGCAGCCCTTAACAGGTTCAGTGATCTCATTCAGGACCTGCTTGGATTAAAGACGTGGCTGCAATGCATCGAGGAGCAGAGCTGCTGGAGTATGAGACAGCCCTTCAGAAACAAGGGGCACGTTGTGGCTTACGATTGGCCAGTAATATAAACGTGTGCTTGTTAGAGAGCTGGGCTTGAACTGGGTTCTGAATCCAAGGTCCTGGGAGGCTTGCGCTGGGATGAAGGCTCTCAGCATTCTCACACAAGCTGCTCTTTCCAAAGGGATCCGACGCACACCTCTCCTCCCTGAGCCACTTCTGTAAGCTTTCAGAAACCATCTTGTGTGTAGCTGTCTTCCACAGCACCGACAAATAGGATTAATTTTTCTATCAATTAAAATCATAGCTAAAGTTTCCAGCTGTGCTTTTTTATTTTTTATTACCAACCCAGTATTTAATTATTTTGCCTTATCGAAGACTTAGAACTCTTTAGCAGATACTGGTCCATCATCAATGTATTTGACCTCCTAAACAATTATGGATAACAGAGGATCTGCTGAAACAGTTCATGGTAAACAGTAGTTGCACGTTACAGTAAGTGCTATGTGAGCACATGGGTCCTTGTCACAGTAAAAGTGTAATCAAGCACAGTAAAGCATAGGAGAGGAATGGGACAGCATATTCAAAATATGAAGCTAACCATGGTAATATGAAATCACCTTGCTAATGGACAGCGGGGCACGGCTACAAGGGGATGGATTGAATACACTTGCAGTTCAAGCTGTCTGGTTAGCTACTAAAATATACCACGTGATTATTACTGTATTAGTATTATTGCAACCATTCCAGCTCGAAAAGTATCCACTAACATTTTTTTTTTTGGGGTATTTTTAAATTCTTTTGTATGAGAAGTTAATAATAAAAAACAACTGCATGTTCAGAAATTTTTTGATACAATTGTAAATAAAGAATATCATGTTTACATTCTGTGTTGTGTGGATTTGTTTGTTTGTTAAAATCAGATTTGTTTTTTCACTAACTACATTCACGTACCAGTGGTAAGACTGGAGGTGTGTTATTATCACTCCTCAAACCTCACTCCTTGCTTCCGCTGTAATCCACCATGGCAGTTTTTCTGTGGTGTTTGATCAGCCCTCATGAATAATTAGCGTTAATACCACCCTTTATACCATGATAGTGAGACTCTTACCTCATTGTCTCTTTCAAATAAATTGCCACTCGCTTCCTCCAGTACAGCTGGCTCTAGGCACGTCAGGCTAATGTAGCTTCTATTACAAAGCCTTTGCTTTAACATTTTAACATGCATGTTCTGATTGATATACAGTAAGCTTGTTACATGAAAGCTTGTTTTTCCTTTTGAGTTTCAAGGCACAGAGAAAATGTAAGTCTGAGATATCAGCAGTCAAACAATCCCTGATTACAATTTCACACGACAATTAATAGTTTATAGTCATACTACCTGTATATTAAAACAGGGACCAAGACTCAACTGACCACACTAATGCGAAACATCTTGAAAACTGCACCACGTCATTACGCCCTCTCTATAGTCTACATTTTAAAAATAATTGTATGAATTTTCATATTTTTTAATAAATAAAAATGCTTTCGGGCCAAGTCAAAACTGCCTGGACGGGGCACTAAAAAAACCTAATATAACAATCATTATTTTGTAATATATACACTAGACTAGACAGTGACTCTATATAGACTAGTAATCTTGTGGTATAATTTTTGCTTTGTTTAGTATAGGTTTCATTTTGTTTTAGTGCCCTATCCAGACAGGTTTGTCTTGGCCCAGCTTTCAAGCCCTCCAGTTAAAACATGTGTGCTGCTACAGCTCGATTGCTTTTAGCTGAAAAGATTTATGAATAACTGAAGTTATAATTGTAAGGCAAAGAATGAAACACAACCGGTGAAGAAGAGACACGGTTTAGAAATCACTACTGCAGAAAATAAACTGTGTAAGAACTGCAAGTAAACTTTTTTTTAAAAAGAGATGGACTGACTTAAAGCAAAAAAGAGTTTGCTTGGGTGGGGGTCCAATCATCTACGAACTTGGAAAACAAATCAATTAATTACCAAAAGAACATAATTTACAAATCAGACGAGGCCATGTGGCCGGTCAAGGCTCCTCCTGATCTCACAACGTTGCTGTCTAGTCGGATCTTAAAGGATCCCAGTGATTCATTGCTTAGCAACCCATCTCACCCCCTCACCACTCTCTGTGCACGTTTCCCATCCCACCCCCTCACCACTCTCTGCACGTTTCCCATCCCACCCCCTCACCACTCTCTGCACGTTTCCCATCTCACATCCTCACCACTCTCTCTGCACGTTTCCCATCCCACCCCCTCACCACTCTCTGTGCATGTTTCCCATCTCACACCCTCACCACTCTCTCTGCACGTTTCCCATCCCACCCCCTCACCACTCTCTGTGCACGCTTCCCATCTCACACCCTCACCACTCTCTCTGCACGTTTCCCATCTCACACCCTCACCACTCTCTCTGCACGTTTCCCATCTCACACCCTCACCACTCTCTGCACGTTTCCCATCCCACACCCTCACCACTCTCTCTGCACGTTTCCCATCTCACACCCTCACCACTCTCTCTGCACGTTTCCCATCTCACACCCTCACCACTCTCTCTGTGCACGTTTCCCATCTCACACCCTCACCACTCTCTCTGCACGTTTCCCATCTCACACCCTCACCACTCTCTGTGCACGTTTCCCATCTCACACCCTCACCACTCTCTGTGCACGTTTCCCATCTCACACCCTCACCACTCTCTGTGCACGTTTCCCATCTCACACCCTCACCACTCTCTGTGCACGTTTCCCATCTCACACCCTCACCACTCTCTCTGCACGTTTCCCATCTCACACCCTCACCACTCTCTCTGCACGTTTCCCATCTCACACCCTCACCACTCTCTGTGCACGTTTCCCATCTCACACCCTCACCACTCTCTGTGCACGTTTCCCATCTCACACCCTCACCACTCTCTGTGCACGTTTCCCATCTCACACCCTCACCACTCTCTGTGCACGTTTCCCATCTCACACCCTCACCACTCTCTGTGCACGTTTCCCATCTCACACCCTCACCACTCTCTCTGCACGTTTCCCATCTCACACCCTCACCACTCTCTCTGTGCACGTTTCCCATCTCACACCCTCACCACTCTCTGTGCACGTTTCCCATCTCACACCCTCACCACTCTCTCTGCACGTTTCCCATCTCACACCCTCACCACTCTCTGTGCACGTTTCCCATCTCACACCCTCACCACTCTCTGTGCACGTTTCCCATCTCACACCCTCACCACTCTCTGTGCACGTTTCCCATCTCACACCCTCACCACTCTCTGTGCACGTTTCCCATCTCACACCCTCACCACTCTCTCTGTGCACGTTTCCCATCTCACACCCTCACCACTCTCTCTGTGCACGTTTCCCATCTCACACCCTCACCACTCTCTCTGCACGTTTCCCATCTCACACCCTCACCACTCTCTCTGTGCACGTTTCCCATCTCACACCCTCACCACTCTCTGTGCACGTTTCCCATCTCACATCCTCACCACTCTCTCTGCACGTTTCTCATCTCACACCCTCACCACTCTCTGTGCACGTTTCCCAACTCACACCCTCACCACTCTCTCTGCACGTTTCCCATCTCACATCCTCACCACTCTCTCTGTGCACGTTTCCCATCTCACATCCTCACCACTCTCTCTGTGCACGTTTCCCATCTCACACCCTCACCACTCTCTCTGTGCACGTTTCCCATCTCACACCCTCACCACTCTCTCTGCATGTTTCCCATCTCACACCCTCACCACTCTCTGTACACGTTTCCCATCTCACACCCTCACCACACTCTCTGTGCACGTTTCCCATCTCACACCCTCACCACACTCTCTGTGCACGTTTCCCATCCCACACCCTCACCACTCTCTGTGCACGTTTCCCATCTCACACCCTCACCACTCTCTCTGCACGTTTCCCATCCCACACCCTTTGTCAAGTTGGGTTTTAATGGATCTCAACGATTCAGCTTCAACCCTTGGTAACCCCTTCCACCTCCTCACCCCTCTCTGTGTGAAGAAGTGTCTGCTTCCCTCTGTCTTCTCAGTCTGTCTCCTCTTCATTTCCGCACTGTGTGTCCTCAGGTCCTGGTTTCTGTGCTGTGCTAATGTATTGGTTATGGTTAACCCTGTAATTATTTTTCATTGTAGGCTAAATGGATGCAGTTCTTTCAGCCTGTGTGTAGAAAGTAAAGGAATAGGGTTCTGTTTTCATTGCACTGGCACTGGCAGGAGACGCAGGTCGCTGCAAGGTGGAGAGAACCTGCTTGCTTGGCTTCGCTCTATCTTGCCGAAGCATTGAAACACAATAGAAAACAACAGTAACACACACACATAATAAACACATAAAACCCTCATTCCCAGTACATATTTAGAACATTATCCCAATATAAACAAACAGACACTGCTTTATTTTAGACCGCAAACTCTCCACATCCTTAATATATTTACTATGTATATACTGTATACACAACAGCAACACCAGTAGATGTGTTCAGTCTCTCTCTCTCTCAGGATTGTGGGAGGGGCTTGTGAGCTGAGAGCGGTGTGTTTGAATAGTGCAGGTCTGTTCTTACAGTCTTGGTTTTACTATTTTTACACGCTTAATTTAAAATGAATTTTATAAGTTTCTTTTAATATATATATATATATATATATATATATATATATATATATATATATATATATATATATATATATAGTACTGTGCAAAAGTTTTAGGCAGGTGTGAAAAAATGCTGTAAAGTAAGAATGCTTTCAAAAATAGACATGTTAATAGATTATATTTATCAATTAACTAAATGCAAAGTGAGTGAACAGAAGAAAAATCTAAATCAAATCCATATTTGGTGTGACCACCCTTTGCCTTCAAAACAGCATCAAGCATCAATTCTTCTAGGTACACTTGCACACAGTTTTGAAGGAACTCGGCAGGTAGGTTGGCCCAAACATCTTGGAGAACTAACCACAGTTCTTCTGTGGATTTAGGCAGCCTCAGTTGCTTTCTCTCTTCATGTAATCCCAGACAGACTCGATGATGTTGAGATCAGGGCTCTGTGGGGCCATACCATCACTTCCAGGACTCCTTGTTCTTCTTTACGCTGAAGATAGTTCTTAATGACTTTCGCTGTATGTTTGGGGTCGTTGTCATGCTGCAGAATAAATTTGGGGCCAATCAGATGCCTCCCTGATGGTATTGCATGATGGATAAGTATCTGCCTGTACTTCTCAGCATTGAGGAGACCATTAATTCTGACCAAATCCCCAACTCCATTTTCAGAAATGCAGCCCCAAACTTGCAAGGAACCTCCACCATGCGTCACTGTTGCCTGCAGACACTCATTCGTGCATGCGCTCCAGCCCTTCGGTGAACAAACTGCCTTCTGCTACAGCCAAATATTTCAAATTTTGACTCATCAGTCCAGAGCACCTGCTGCCATTTTTCTGCACCCCAGTTCCTGTGTTTTTGTGCATAGTTGAGTCGCTTGGCCTTGTTTCCACGTCGGAGGTATGGCTTTTTGGCCGCAAGTCTTCCACGAAGGCCACTTCTGACCAGACTTCTCCGGACAGTAGATGGGTGTACTAGGGTCCCACTGTTTTCTGCCAGTTCTGAGCTGATGGCACTGCTGGAGATCTTCCGATTGCGAAGGGAAGTAAGCATGATGTGTCTTTCATCTGCTGCAGTAAGTTTCCTTGGCCGACCACTGCGTCTACGGTCCTCAACGTTACCCATTTCTTTGTGCTTCTTCAAAAGAGCTTGGACAGCACATCTGGAAACCCCTGTCTGCCTTGAAATTTCTGCCTGGGAGAGACCTTGCTGATGCAGTATAACTACCTTGTGTCTTGTTGCTGTGCTCAGTCTTGCCATGGTGTATGACTTTTGACAGTAAACTGTCTTCAGCAACCTCACCTTGTTAGCTGAGTTTGGCTGTTCCTCACCCAGTTTTATTCCCCTACACAGCTGTTTCTGTTTCAGTTAATGATTGTGTTTCAACCTACATATTGAATTGATGATCATTAGCACCTGTTTGGTATAATTGTTTAATCATACACCTGTCTATATGCCTACAAAATCCCTGACTTTGTGCAAGTGTACCTAGAAGAATTGATGCTGTTTTGAAGGCAAAGGGTTGTCACACCAAATATGGATTTGATTTAGATTTTTCTTCTGTTCACTCACTTTGCATTTAGTTAATTGATAAATATAATCTATTAACATGTCTATTTTTGAAAGCATTCTTACTTTAGAGCATTTTTCACACCTGCCTAAAACTTTTGCATATATATATATATATATATATATATATATATATATATATATATATATATATATATATATATATATATATAGCATTTACATTTTTATTTATCTATCTATCTGTTGGTCTTGCCGTTTAGGAGGCTAAGTTAGTTTGTGTAGCCCGAGATGGGCTCACACTCCGGCAGTATAGAGGGACTGACACGGAGACATGGGTTCAGGTGTGTGCCCGACAATGAAGTTTCCGTGGAGGACGTTCTGTTATCGGTCGGTAAGTCAATTGGTTTACCAACATAAAATCTGCTTCGCGTATGAATAAGGCCATTGTTGTGTTTTTAAGTCAAGAAACACTGGTAAATAAGATTGTAGAGGAAGGATCTTCTGTCAATGGTGCTTTTATTTCTGCTTTACCTCTTTCAACTCCTCTAAGGAAAGTGGTTTTATCAAATGTCCCCCCTTTTATTCCAAATGTAATGATTGAAAGAGAATTGGCAAGATACGGTAAAATCATGTCCCCTATTAGAATGATTCCGCTAGGCTGTAAGAACCCTGAGGTGAAACATGTGATGCCTTTTCGTAGACAAGTGTTTGTATTGCTGCATAACCCGGGGCAGGATCTGAATGTAGCCTGGAGGTTTATTATATAGGGGAAAGAGTGTGTTATTTTTGCAACCTCGGACACAATGACATGTTTCCATTGTGGCGAGGAAGGGCACATGAAGCAAGCCTGCCCTAAGCTCAGATCAGCGGCTGCGGCGGAGGGCAGCGCTGAAAAGCAGGGGGCTGGTCAGGCTGAGGGTGTTCGGGGAGCACAGGTGGAGGAGTCGGCGGAGACGCCCGTGCCTGCGCCCCGAGTTAAGAAGAGGATTGCTGCGGAGGAGCAGTCTGCAGTAGCGGATCCTCCTACAGAGTCAACCGTACAGGAACCCCCTGCCGATCCGGAGGGGAGCTTTACTGCTGTGATTAAAAAAAAGAAAATGCAGAAAAGATCTGAAACAGTGGTCGAGTCTGGGACCCTGTGGTGGCTCACAAAGGTAGCGACGAGCCTCAACTCACTGCTCCTCGGGAGCCGAGCCACGGCTCGCTGGTGGTGGTGATGCGGGGTCTCAGCCCAGCGCTGCCGTCGTCGGAGAGTCGGGGCCGAGGGAGAGCGGCGGCGACGGCGGTGATCAGGCCGTGGCTGCGGAGCTTCCCCGCACAGGGAAGGAGGCTAGCGGCAGCGCTGGACTAGCATCCAGTGACGCCATAGCCCTGCCCTCAGCAGAGTCCTCACGGCCGGAGGAAGATGAGTCGGGAGCCAGAGAGGAGGATTCAGCCGAGGAATGGGAGGCGTTCGCGGGAGAAGACGAGAATGAGGAAGGAGAGCTCTCTGACACCTCGATGCTCTCCGACACCCAGGTCAGTCAGCCCCAAAAAAAAAAGCTGTACTCGCTTGAACAGTTTATTAATTTTATGGATTGCACAAAGGGTAAAAGGGGAGTTGAAATTCCACTTTTCTTTCCTGACTTGAAATTGTTTTTAGTCTCTGCTAATGTACTGTTAAGAAAAGCGAGTTTAGAGGAATTTGACAGGAAAAAGAGGTTTCGTTTGAAAAAGTTTATAAGCACTGCTAGAAAAATGGTTGCGCAATCAAAAAGTTTTTAATGGAGCAATTCCATTTTAAAGCTTTTATCCTTGTTTTTTGTATTTATTTATTGCTATTTTATTTTTCTTCCTTCATGGATAAGTTATTAGTGAGTTATTTAAATATAAACGGTTGCCGTGATGATTTTAAGAGAGCCCAATTATTTAATTTTATTGAGTTTAAAAAAGCCAATTTTATTCTATTACAGGAGACTCACTCTGACAGCAGCAATGAAGCGCACTGGCTGTCAGAGTGGAAGGGGAAGGCGATTTTAAGTCACGGCTCTAATGTTAGTGCGGGGCTCGCAGTTTTATTCTCTCCGGGGATGGGAGTAGACGTGGTGTCTGTAGAGGAGGTTGTACAAGGGAGGCTTTTAAAAATTGAATTGAAATTAAATGGTGTTTTTATTGATCTTTTTAATATCTATGCTCCTAATTTGTATAATGACAGGATTTTATTTTTTTAAAAACTCAGCCAGGTTTTAGAGAAGTGTGATCCAGAGCATTTTATTTTGGTGGGAGGGGATTTTAACTGTACGCTGGATTTTAATTATGACAGAAATCATGATGAACCCAATCCCCAATCTGCGAGAGAGCTGGCTGGCGTGCTGACAAAATTTGATTTAGTTGATGTCTGGAGAAATTTACATAATCGAACTAAACAATATACTTGGATTAAATTAAATAATGGTCAATTGTCTGGAGCACGGTTAGATAGATTTTACACCCAAAAGCACCACCTTAATAGAATTATTAGCAGCAGTATTCATCCCACATCTCTATCTGATCATCACCTCATCACAGCTGTTTTGTGTTTACCCACTGCACAGCACTCCAAATCCTATTGGCACTTTAATATTAAATTATTACAAGACACACAGTTTAAAGAAACATTCAAACTATTTTGGAATAACTGGAGAAAAGAAAAGAGATGTTTTTCTAATTTGAGACAGTGGTGGGATGTGGGGAAAATCCAAATTAAAATATTCTGTCAGCAATTCACCCAGAACGTCACTAGTGAGTTGAATGCAGTGGCCAGCCAGCTAGAGAATGAGATTTTAGAGATTGAGAGAGAGCTGGGCGGTCAGAGCACGGAAGGGGCTTATCACAGCTTGAAAGAGAGGAAACAGCGCCTGGGCAGCCTGCTGGAGGAGAAGGTCAAGGGGTCCCTGGTAAGAACAAGATTTGTGGAATTAAGAGACATGGACGCCCCCACGACCTTCTTCTTCAGCTTGGAGAAGAAAGAAGCTGAAAGAAAACAAATGCTTTCACTGAGGCTGCCCGGGGGGAGAGGTCTCCAGCCCTGCGGAGCTTCGTCAGGCCGCGGTGACATTTTATTCAGAACTGTACCAGGCTGAGGGCTGCGACCAGCAGGAGACGGAGCGGCTGTTGGAAAGTCTCCCTCACCTGGGTGAGGAGGAAAGCCGCGGCCTGGACACCGTCATCACACTGGAGGAGCTCACAACCGCCATCACACAGCTCTCCAATGGAACAGCACCTGGGCTGGATGGGCTGCCTGCTGAATTCTATAAGCATTTCTGGAGTTGCATTGGAAATGATCTATACCAGGTGCTGAATGAATGTGTGGCGGTGGGAGAGCTGTCTCTGAGCTGCCGCCAGGCAGTACTGACTTTACTACCCAAAAAAGGAGACCTCTGTGAGCTGAAGAACTGGCGTCCTGTGTCGTTGCTGTGCTGTGATTATAAGGTCTTTTCCAAAGCTCTGGCCGGCCGTCTTAGGGAGTGTATGGGTACTGTGGTGCACAGTGACCAGACATACTGTGTACCAAAACGCTCAATTTTTGATAATTTGTTTTTAATCAGAGATCTTTTTAATGTATCTAAGCTTTTTAACTTAGATTTCGGGCTGGTGTCGCTTGACCAGGAGAAGGCTTTTGACAGGGTAGACCATGGCTTTTTATTTCGCACCCTAGAGGCATTTGGTTTTGGTCCTGTTTTTATTTCTTAAATTAAAATTTTATATTTTAATATTTTTAGCCTTGTCAAGATTAATAATTGTCTGAGCCAGCCCCTCCCAGTGCAGAGAGGGATTAGACAGGGCTGCTCTCTGTCGGGGATCTACGCCATCTCCATTGAACCACTGCTACACCAGCTGAGGAAGCATCTCGCCGGCCTGTCCATACCTGCCCTCCCCTCCGCCCAGCCCGTCCGTCTCTCAGCGTACGCTGATGACTTGAATGTGTTTGTAACCAGTGATAAAGACGTGGCGGTGCTGGAGTCATGCATGAGGGGCTTTGAAAGAGCCTCCTCAGCACGGGTAAATTGGGCTAAAAGTGGAGCATTCCTCACAGGGAGCTGGCTGAGAAAGCCTCCTCCATCCCTGCCACAGATGCTGGAGTGGAACAGAACTGGATTAAAAGTGCTGGGGGTGTACTTAGGAACAGAGGCATTCATGCAGCGAAACTGGGAGGGGGTGCTGGAGAAGGTAGCAGGAAGGCTACAGAGCTGGCAGTGGCTGCTAAACCGCCTCTCCTTCAGGGGGAGGGTCCTTGTGATTAACAACTTGGTAGCGTCCATGCTGTGGCACAGATTAATGTGTCTGGATCCTCCCCCAGGGCTGCTGGAGCAGGTTCAGAAAAAACTAGTTAATTTTTTTTGGGATGGAAACCACTGGCTGAAACCAGCAGTACTGTACCTGCCCCGAGACGAAGGAGGGCAGGGATTGATTGACATCCCCTCCCGGGTCGCTGCGTTCAGATTGCAGGCAGCCCAGAGACTGCTGTACACCCCTGAGCTGAGCTGGAGAGGCATGGCTTTGTCCCTCCTCAAGAGAGTTGGGGGGCTTGGCTTAGACAGACAGCTGTTTTTAATGACCCTCAGTAAAGTTATTAGAACTGAGATGGAAAGCTTTTACAGTAACATGTTAAATGCCTGGGGTTTAATTAAGATTTTAAGGACAGATGAAAGCCTCTGTACATGTTTTATTTTTGAGAAGCCTTTGTTTTTTAATAGAATTTTTAACATTGATGCTTTTAATTCTAAACAGCTTTTTTTAGTGTTTTTACAGGCCGGAGTCACCACCCTGGGTCACCTGGTAGACTGGACTGAGTGGCGATGGAAGAGTGGGGCCGAGTTGACTGCAGTGTTGGGTCTGCGCTCGGTGCGCTTCATAGAGAGGGTGCTGAGAGAGATCCGAGCCTCCCTGAGCCCAGCAGTATTGGAGTTCGTGGCGCGGTGCTTCTCAGAGAGGCAGGCCCCTGAGCGTGAGCCTGATTTCCCCTCAGTGCTGCTCTCCCCTGCGCTGGAGGAGGAAGAGGAGGAGGGGGGGAGCAACCCGGGATGCTGTTATCCCTGGATGAAAAGACCAATTTACAGTTTCACTCTGTAGAGAAGAGGCAGCTGTACAGCACTGTGGTTAAGACCCGGCATTATCACAGACTTAAAGACCTGACTGATACCAAGTGGAGGGCTCACCTGGCGATGGAGGAGTCTGTGCGGCCGTCCTGGAGGGTGCTGTACAAGCTGCCTCTGCCCAAGCGCTCCGGGGACCTGCAGTGGCGAGTGTTGCATGGTATTGTCGCCACGAACCGCTGGCTGAGCCGAGTTGACCCAGGTGTGGGGGAGCAGTGCCCCTTCTGCCCCGCCGTGGAAACTGTGTTTCACCTTTTTACAGACTGCCCACGACTCCGGCCTTTTTTTATTTTTCTAGAAGGCCTGCTGATGAACCTCGGGGTGTGTTTTACTAAAGAGTTATTAATTTTAAGTATTAAGTATTCTTTTAAATTTCGTCATCGGTGTGCCCTGATTAATTTTCTCCTGGGTCAAGCGAAGCTGGCGATTTTAAAATCCCGTAAGAACAGACTATCTAGCACTGGTATAGATGATGCCCTGTGTGTTTTTAGAGTTCTGGTTGTAACAAGGGTAAAAGTTGATTTTTCTTATTACAGCATGATGAATGACATGGATAATTTTATGATGAGGTGGTGTTTTGAGGATGGGGTGTGTGCAGTGGGTGAAGATGGTATGCTAATTTTTAATTTTTAGAATGTTTCAGTTATTTATCTGTGTTTTTTATCCTTGTTCTATTATGACCAGTGCTGGAATTTACTATTTTTATTTATGTTACTTTAATGTTTTGTTGTTTTTCTTTTATGTTGTTCATTAAAGGGATTTAAAAATCAAATCTCTCTCTCTCTCTCTCTCTCTCTCTCTCTCTCTCTCTCTCTCTCTCTCTCTCTCTCTCTCAGAGCCGTGAGGGGAAATCTCTCTGACTGTAGCCAAAGAACACCCTTTGAGAATGTAAACGAACTGGACAGCCAACACCCTACATGCCAGAAGTGGTCTGACAGGGTGCAGGTTTGAAAGCTGTAGAGCAGGTAAAGATTCAAGTGCACGGTTAGGGCAGCTGCCAGTATATTATGGTTTATTACTGTATAATACTGCTGGAATGTTGAATAAGCCTCGTGTCTTTTGCATTTAACAGATGAATCGATCGTGACAGTGACAGTGACAAACAGGTTACTTTCTATACGTGTGTGCGGGCGCTACATATCTGGCATGTGTTTTAATTTGTCCAAGTCATTTGTTGTTATTGAAACGATTTCTGGTTCGAGGATTTGAGTTTTGTGTTTCGCGTTTCGTGTGTGTACGAGATGTCCCTCGTAGATCGCCGTAGAGCAGTTGGGGAGGGGTTCATTGTCATTGTTTGGCCATTGCGGGACAGGCGGGCTAAACGGAGATTTAAACTGCAGATGGAGGGATAATAATCTGTCGATCTACAGAAAGAAAGTCAGAGTAAAAACACATTAAACTTGCTCCGTGAAGAACACTCCTAGCACGAGTGAGGTAAGGGCAGTGCGTTTAAAATCACTCTTTCACGCGGGGCTCGTGATTTGGACGGTATTCCTCCAAACTCAAATCGGCGTTGCTTTCGTTTTGTACTGTTCTTGAAAACATCGGTGTAGCTTCGAGCCTCAGTACTTTCATTGACATGTTTGGTCTGTCTAATACTTTTCTATGGAATATTGCCACTGGTTGTATAAGTACAGTTTGCTTGTGAAATGTAAAATCAGACGCATTTCATTTACGATTTTGTAAACGTACTAAACGCGCTTCCTGTTTTCATACACGTCTTTACGGTATTTTTTTTCAACCAAGAAATGTTGTGCAAACAAAACTGTGTGTTTGTAATTGTGCTGTAGTACATTTTTGTATTGCCGAATAATTTGGCAAGCCAAGTATTCGAACTCCGTAAAGTTAAAAACATTAAACATTTCATAAACTGTAATAATAAAGTTCGTGACCGAAGGCGATATAATTGTTTTAAATGATGTTTTTTTTGAGGAGTAGGGGGGCTGTCGTGTACATTTCACAGCTGTACAGTACTACCCAAGTCCGCCCTCGGTGTTTACATGTATAATGTGTGTTGTTCGAAAGCAACATTGTGCAGCTGCATAGCTGAAGGGAACACGAAGCCACTTTGTGGGCTGGAGACGGTTTCAGACCGCTGCACGACACGCCAGGGGACCTCAAACTAGTCTCCTGGACCCAGGTTACATGCCGCTGTTACGAAGCCACTTTTTCAGTGTTCCCTGGATTTAGTGGTAATTGCTTCGCTTGAGCAAGGTTATGCATTTGATTTATATATTGAATGTCACTTGTTTATGTAGGTATACAGTGTTCCCTTTTAATATAGTTCACTCCTTGCATTGTACTAAATTAGAACTAAATAAATCAAATGTATATTCTGAGATTGAGTCAGCTCTAGGTGTGTGCCTGTGTTCCTGTATGGGCAGTTAGTGCCCAATTAATTCATAATAATCAAGAACACTTCGTTATTCTAAAGCAAGAAGAAAAAATGTTGAGTCAAATAACCTTGTATCAATACACCACTCAACCCAGCCCCTGATACTGCGTTTCCATGTCAGCTGACCCGCATTGGCTGCCAGTCTGAGCAATCGGGTCGACTATCAGTGGGGGTTCAGGAGGAACGTGAGAGAACCTGGATCAGCTCAGACTGGCTGTCAATCCGATCTTGTGGAAATGAGGTACAACTGAACTGAAACCATGCAGGTGCGTGCAGCCTCAAGCGGGCCGCCAGGGCGGTTACTAACACACTGCTGTTGTGTTGCTAGGTGATCCCCGCAGTGCTGCCGGAGCGGACATGCAGAGGCGAGCCCGGGTTCAGGAGCTGGAGGCGGGGCTGGCCCCGGGGAGGCAGCCCTTCCAGGGGAAGTCCTTCTACCTGGACCTGCTGCAGAGCAAGCACTCCCCGCGGGTCATGGAGGCCATCGGGAGGATGGGAGGGGTAGGTCCTTCACGGACTACTACAGGAATCAGATACTGCATTGTGTGTGAGGAGGAGGGGTGTGTGGAGGGTGTGTGGAGGAGGAGGGAGGTGTGGAGTAGAGGAGGAGGTGGGTGTGTGGAGGGGGTGTGTGTGGAGGAGGTGGATGTGAGGTGGAGGAGGTGGGTGTGTGTGGTGGAGGGGTGTGGAAGTTTGGGGTGTGTGGAGGAGGTGGGTATGTGGAGGAGGTGGGTGTGTGGAGGAGGTGGAGGTGGGGGTGTGTGGAGGTGGGGGTATGGAGGAGGTGCAGGTGGGTGTGTGGAGGGTGTGGTGGTTTGGGGTGTGGGGGGGTGTGTGTGGAGGAGGGGGGTGTGTGGAGGGGTGTGTGTGGAGGAGGAGGGGGTGTGTGGTGGAGGTGGGGGTGTGGAGGTGGGGGTGTGTGTGGAGGAGGTGGAGGTGGGGTGTGTGGAGGTTTGGGGGTGTGGAGGAGGAGGTGGAGGTTGGTGAGTGTGGGAAGGAGGTTTCTGTGTGGTCCAGTGGTTAAAGAAAAGGGCTCCTAACCAGGAGGTCCCTGGTTCAAATCCCACCTTAGCCACGGACTCATTGTGTGATCCTGAGCAAGTCACTTAACCTCCTTGTGCTCCGTCTGTCGGGTGAGATGTAATTGTAAGTGACTCTGCAGCTGATGCATAGTTCACACACCTTAGTCTCTGTAAGTCGCCTTGCTTAAGGGCGTCTGCTAAATAAATAAATAAGTGTCTCTTGCTGTATGAGACTTCCTCTAGTGCAGTTTGG
This sequence comes from Acipenser oxyrinchus oxyrinchus, assembly GCA_030684275.1. Lineage (NCBI taxonomy): Eukaryota > Metazoa > Chordata > Actinopteri > Acipenseriformes > Acipenseridae > Acipenser > Acipenser oxyrinchus. The sequence goes on along the minus strand of CM060269.1, from coordinate 16,230,450 downwards.
CTGATCTGCTGAAGCTGTTTGATTGTATGAACTTATAAATCCGAAATAATTAGGGTTGCACTTACTCAATTAAACATGAAATTGCATTGCTTTTTTAACTGTAGAAATATCGGCTGTCCTTAGCATGGGATGACATCTGTACACAAACAGGATATAGTGGCACTTTGACAAATCCATACAATATGGTTTTACACAGCGCTCTCCATGCGGCTCATCCCAGGGTGCTTCACAATGAAAAACATTAGTCAATTAGTCCAGCTCAAGAATAAGGGCACGCAAACAAGGATGTTTTGAAATGTGGTTTAAAAGACTGGACTGCCAGCTGACATGAGTTCCAGAGGCAGGCAGCAGAGCAACTAAAGGCCCGCCTCACCCCTCCTGATTTTAGACGACTTCTAGGAACGACCAAAAATCCAGCAAGGAGTGTAAAGTACCAACATTTCCTGTAAATAAAGACCTTTTAACACAGAGCGCTCGATTTCTCACACGTGATTAATCGTAGCGCTAGGAGCACAGCGGGAGGAGTCTGATTCCATTCCATTAATCATAGTGATAGGAGCACAGTGGGAGGAGTCTGATTCCATTCCATTAATCGTAGTGATAGGAGCACAGTGGGAGGAGTCTGATTCCATTCCATTAATCGTAGTGATAGGAGCACAGTGGGAGGAGTCTGATTCCATTCCATTAATCGTAGTGATAGGAGCACAGTGGGAGGAGTCTGATTCCATTCCATTAATCGTAGTGATAGGAGCACAGTGGGAGGAGTCTGATTCCATTCCATTAATCGTAGTGATAGGAGCACAGTGGGAGGAGTCTGATTCCATTCCATTAATCGTAGTGATAGGAGCACAGTGGGAGGAGTCTGATTCCATTCCATTAATCGTAGCGATAGGAGCACAGTGGGAGGAGTCTGATTCCATTCCATTAATCGTAGCGATAGGAGCACAGTGGGAGGAGTCTGATTCCATTCCATTAATCGTAGCGATAGGAGCACAGTGGGAGGAGTCTGATTCCATTCTATTAATCGTAGCGATAGGAGCACAGTGGGAGGAATTCCATTCTGTTAGTCATCCAGCATTGCTGTGTTCTGGGCTGTTCTTAGTGAGTCACGTTGATTTTGCTTGGATATCTATATGGAGATGTCCTGGACTGTTGCTCCTCTTGTGCACTGCTGTAACCCTGCTGTTTCCTCAGGCATGTGAAGGAGATGACCAGCTACATATTCCAGACTCTCCTGCTGAAACAGGGAAGGAGCAAGTGATTGTCATACATTTGATGCATTCCCCAGATCAATTTGCTGAGATCTTGTGTTCTGTTTGTCTTGTCTCATTCAGACAATCGAGAGCTTCCTGAGCAAGGAGGTGAGCTACCTGGTGTCGAGGAGTCAAGAGGCCAGACAGGGGGGCATCGCCAAGGCAACAAAGGGCCGGTCTGTCCAAGAAGCTGGCCAGGGGGGCATCGCCAAGGCAAAAGAGGGGCAGTCTGTCCAAGAGGCCAGGCAGGGAGGCATCACCAAGGAAACAGAGGGGCAGTCTGTCCAAGAGGCCAGGCAGGGAGGCATTGCCAAGGCAAAGAAAGGGCAGTCTGTCCAAGAGGCCAGGCAGGGGGGCATCACCAGCTCTCCCTCTCCGCCTCTGACCAGCAGGAAAGGAAACCAGCGACCAGCCAGCACAGTAAGAGCCTGAACCGTTAAGCTGTGCCCTGCACTCCCTAGGCCTGAGATACATGAGCAGTTTATATTCTCAATTCTACTTGACAACAAAATTGCTCTAAATGTGCCACACGCACACTGGGAATTTGATAATTATTTTAAGCAATTTTAAGATGACGTTTGCTGTGCAGCTGTCCGTTCAGTGTGTTTCTGTTTCTGTTGTTGCTGCAGACCCAGAGCAGCCGTGGGAAGGCGTTGCTGGAGAAGGCGATGTGCAGCACTGTGAGTACCGAACTGGGGAAGCTGGGAGTGGAGCACACGGGGCTCGTTCACCTGCCTGCTCTCTGGAGGCCCGGGTTCAAACCTGCTGTTGAGATTCATGTTGCCCTTGTCCTGTACTTGTGATGTGTGTTGCAGAGTGATCGCAGTGTGTCGGGTGGTTGCTGTGTGAATGCAGGGTGTCGGGGGGTGAGGGGGTTGCTGTGTGAATGCAGAGTGACCGCAGGGTGTCGGGTGGCTGTGTGAATGCAGAGTGACCGCAGGGTGTCGGGTGGCTGTGTGAATGCAGAGTGACCGCAGGGTGTCGGGTGGCTGTGTGAATGCAGAGTGACCGCAGGGTGTCGGGTGGCTGTGTGAATGCAGAGTTACCGCAGGGTGTCGGGTGGCTGTGTGAATGCAGAGTGACCACAGGGTGTCGGGTGGTTGCTGTGTGAATGCAGAGTGACCGCAGGGTGTCGGGTGGCTGTGTGAATGCAGAGTGACCGCAGGGTGTCGGGTGGTTGCTGTGTGAATGCAGAGTGACCGCAGGGTGTCGGGTGGTGGTTGTGTGAATGCAGAGTGACCGCAGTGTGTCGGGTGGTTGTGTGAATGCAGAGTGACATGGCGTGTCGGGGGTGGCTGTGTGAATGCAGAGTGACCGCAGCGTGTCGGGGGGTGGCTGTGTGAATGCAGAGTGACCGCAGCGTGTCGGGGGGTGGCTGTGTGAATGCAGAGTGACCGCAGTGTGTCGGGGGTGGCTGTGTGAATGCAGAGTGACCGCAGCGTGTCGGGGGTGGCTGTGTGAATGCAGAGTGACCGCAGGGTGTCGGGGGTGGCTGTGTGAATGCAGAGTGACCGCAGGGTGTCGGGGGGTGGCTGTGTGAATGCAGAGTGACCGCAGGGTGTCGGGGGGTGGCTGTGTGAATGCAGAGTGACCGCAGTGTGCTGGGTGGTTGCTGTGTGAATGCAGAGTGACCGCAGGGTGCTGGGTGGTTGCTGTGTGAATGCAGTGTGACCGCAGGGTGCCGGGTGGTGGTTGCTGTGTGAATGCAGAGTGACCGCAGTGTGTCCGGTGGTTGCTGTGTGAATGCAGAGTGACCGCAGGCTGTCGGGGGGTGGTTGTGTGAATGCAGAGTGACCGCAGGGTGCTGGGTGGTTGCTGTGTGAATGCAGTGACCGCAGCGTGTCGGGTGGTGGTTGCTGTGTGAATGCAGAGTGACCGCAGCGTGTCGGGTGGTGGTTGCTGTGTGAATGCAGAGTGACCGCAGGGTGCTGGGTGGTTGCTGTGTGAATGCAGAGTGACCGCAGGGTGCTGGGTGGTTGCTGTGTGAATGCAGAGTGACCGCAGGGTGCTGGGTGGTTGCTGTGTGAATGCAGAGTGACCGCAGGGTGCTGGGTGGTTGCTGTGTGAATGCAGAGTGACCGCAGGGTGTCGGGTGGTGGTTGTGTGAATGCAGAGTGACCGCAGTGTGCCGGGGGGTTGCTGTGTGAATGCAGAGTGACCGCAGTGTGCCGGGGGGTTGCTGTGTGAATGCAGAGTGACCGCAGTGTGCCGGGTGGTTGCTGTGTGAATGCAGAGTGACCGCAGGGTGCTGGGTGGATGCTGTGTGAATGCAGAGTGACCGCAGCGTGTCGGGTGGTGGTTGCTGTATGAATGCAGAGTGACCGCAGGGTGTCGGGTGGTTGTGTGAATGCAGAGTGACCGCAGGGTGTTGGGTGGTGGTTGTGTGAATGCGGTGAGTAGGCTGACTTGCTTCCTGTCCCCACAGCAGGCTCGCGGTGAGGGGAGCCGCGTCCTGGCCGACGCTCGGTCCTGGGGGGTGAAGGTCCTGCACATCGATGGTATCCTTTCAGACCCGCCCAGGGGACCCCCAACCGGGGCTTCGCTTGATTCATTCATTCATTCATTCATTCATTCATTCATTTTAAATGTACAGAGTTTGATTGACACGAGCCTGTACGCAGAATTCCAAATTCCCTTTACAGTCCATTCCCATTAACCCTAATCTCCGAGGCCAATTGGAGCAAGAACGCAGACACAGTCCCTGTCAATTTAGTTGTCACCAATTGTTTTTTTTATCATTTTCTCCCAATTTAGAAGTGTGGCAGGCTGACCGGGGTAAGGAGACTCAGTCAGGATGTGCAGGGAAAATAAAAGACTTTTAATAAAACAAAATACACAAAACAAAAGGCACGATGGCCAACCAAAAAGACAAACACAAAAACAGGCTTTAAACTCTAACTATCCAAAAAGAACCACTCACTCTCTCACACAGGTCTTCTCACTCTCACAAACACTCACTCACTAACATACCCAACCACTCCCTTTTATACACGTGTCTGGGCTAATTGGGCAATTCGCACCTCATTGGCCTAGGCACATTCCACACATTCCTCACACAAACTCACTCACTGAACCACACCCCAAGCTCACTCATATCCACTCTAAACAATACAAAAAACACAAAACCACCACAAAATAGGCTGCACCCCATCACAAGAAGCCAATTGTTTTTTTTAGCTCAGCTCAGCGCTACCACCCCTGCGCTGACTTGGGAGCGGCGAAGACGAACACACAGTCCTCCGAAACGTGTGCCGTCAGCCGACCGCTTCTTTTCACACCGCAGACCCACCATGCAGCCACCTCAGAGCTACAGCGTCGGAGGACAACGCAGCTTACAGGCAAGCCCGCAGGCGCCTGGCCAGACTACAGGGGTCACTGGTGCGCGGTGAGCAGAGGACCCCCTGGCTGACCTAACACCACCCCCCTCCCCCCACAACGCAGTCACCAGTATCATTGAAAACTAGGGCTGTAATGATACACTAAGAATGAATCACGATGCATGCTATAAATAGAAAGAGCAAATGGTCTTATTACCTCTTATTCTGTGTTTTCACTGCACCCTTTATGCACCTCGACTCAAAACGAACACAGACCTTCTGGCCTACATTGAAAAGGTCACTCTTCAGAGCTCCCAGGCGAAGAAAAAGAAAGCTGAGGTAATGTATAATGCATTTAAACTGACCTCTTTACCAGGCAGGTCCTCTTCCCCTGTGTTCAGTGGGGCTTTGGGGCAGGTGGAAACACAGTTTGTACACTACCAGTCAAAAGTTTTAGAACACCTCCATTTTTCCAGTTTTTATTGAAATTTATGCAGTTTAATGTCTCAATGTACTCTGAAATTAAAGCATAGAACAAATAAACAATTGGAGATAAAAAAGAAATCATGGAATCGTTTTGTTTAACAAAATTTAATCTAAATTTTGACTCCTCAAAGTAGCCACCTTTTGCAGATATAACAGCCGAACACACTCGTGGCATTCTTTCTACAATGGAAATCAAATATTGTTCGGAAAGTTCTTCCCAACACTGTTGCAGAAGTTCCCACAAATGTGTTGCACTTGTAGGTTGCTTTGCTTTCACCCTTCTGTCCAGTTCATCCCAAACCAGCTGGATGGGGTTTAAGTCTGGAGACTGTGCTGGCCATTCCATGATTTGATGCCTACCGTCTTGTTCTTTTCTTCTAAGGTAGTTCTGACATAGCCTGGAGGTATGTTTTGGGTCATTATCTTGCTGTAGGATGAACCCCTGACCAACTAGGCATATACCAGAGGGTATTGCATGGTGCTGCAAAATGCTGTGGTAGCCGTTTTGGTTCAGGGTGCCACTCACTCTGTGCAAGTCGCCGACTCTGGATCCAGCAAAAGAGCCCCAGACCATCACGCTTCCTCCTCCATGTTTGACAGTGGGTGTCACACACCGAGGAACCATCCTTTCGCCTACTCGACGGCGCAAAAACCCTGCGTGATGAACCGAAGATTTCAAATTTTGATTCATCGGTCCATAAGACCTTCTTCCAGTCTTCAGTAGTCCACTGGCGGTGCTTCATGGCCCAGGCACGCCTCTTTTTCTTATTTTGCCATCTTAGCAATGGCTTTCTTACTGCCACTCGACCTGTCAAACCTGCAGCTCGAAGTCTTCTCTTCACAGTTGAAACTGAGACTTGCTTACTTCGACCAGTGTTAAGCTGTGCTTGAAGCTGTTGTCCTGTGAGCCGCCTATCACGCAAGCTGTTGACTCTAAGAAACTTGTCTTCTGATTCTGTTGTGGCTTTGGGTCTGCCAGACCTCTTCCTGTCAGAGTTTCCTCCAGTTTCCAAGTGCCTTTTGATGGTGTAGGAAACTGTACTCACTGACACCTTGGCTTTCTTTGCAATTTCTCTAAAGGAAAGACCTACACTTTTAGGGTTATAATGGTCTGTCTGTCTTCCTTTGTTAATTGCCTTTTCTCGCCATTATGATAGCAATATACTACTTCCTGCAGTACAATACTGTCCAAATAATGCTTAAGAGGGTGTAGTAACACAGTCTGTTCCAACACTGCTTTTATACAGACAGGGTTTGTAAGTAATCAACAAAAGTTGGGACACCTGTAGGAATTGTTAGCATCAACTTTCAAGGCTTAATTTACTTCCATTGCTGCAGAACAGCTGTAAGTTGTTAACCCATTACTTGTTCCCTGAAAAAGGCCTTTTTGATATAACTCTGAAATGTACATTATTTTCAGTTTTTGGTAACCTAAACTTTTTTTTTAACCTCTGGCAGTTTACCGCTTACCTTTGTACCATTTCAAGTTATTCACTGGACTTGAACTGCTTAAATTTCAATAAAAACTGGAAAAATGGGGGTGTTCTAAAACTTTTGACCGGTAGTGTACATGGCATTGACTCGGGGAGAGTAGCAGTAAAACAGCCAGTGTTTACAACAGGGTTCTGATTCAGAGTGAACCGGAGATCAAGGAGAGATGCGTTCTGTATAGAAGGACAAAAATCACTGGATCACAGACCTGCCACTTTAAGTGAAATCACAAACTGCTTGATCTAGGAGATGCATGTTTCTATATTTCAATTTCCAGACACTGAAAAAGGAACTTCTGGCTGTATCACTTTGTCCACGTTGGCACAGTCGAACCAGTGCTGGGATGAAATACTCTTTTTTGAAGTTTGAATTAGCTGGGAAACAGTAGTATAATTGAGTATCGTATTCTAGTAAAACAGTCTGGAGTATCAAATGACTTCTTAAAGAAAGTACAGTGTAATGTAGGGATTAATTCAGACGTCATTTATGCGTAGGTTTTCCTTTGCAGTCACTGATTAAATTATTAAAAGAATAAAAATGCACATGGTTCAACATGGTGTTTGTTTGAATGCTTGTCCCGGCACTGGTGAAATCGTGCTAGTCATGCTGTGGTAACCGTCTTTAACCCTAAGACTGAGCTGATCTTGCAGCAGTAGAGCACTGAGGGCAGCCCTGCTTTACCTCCTCCTGGAGCAGGGGCTGGGTTGAGTCTCCTTTTACAAACTCTCAGGTTCTGCTGCCAGTCTCTGTCTAACCTGCAACCCACAAAGCAGGCAGGTTCTGTCTAAACCTAAACTGCTTGTGCAGAAAGAGACTCCGTTCAGGAGTCGCAGGATCTGAACCCCATGCAGAGGGAAGACGACGCATCACTAAAGCAGCCCTGTGCTTCTCGCAAATGAGAAATACCACAACACAGAGAAAACTAGAAGTGAATGCCTAAGAAATAGAAAGATGCGTGAATTTTGTAACGCGAAACTCAAAGCAGTTTAAGAAATGCTTGTGTTTCCCGTCAGTACGTCCACAAGCTCAGAAGGAAAGCCAAACTCAGTTCAGTTAGTGCGTAGTTTCCTCAAACCATTATCAAAATGATATACGATTATTACAAGAGATTGGTTTATGGGTAGAATGAAAAAGCGAATAATTTTGCTATGATTTCTGTATTGAAAATAATTCAGCTCCACAATGAAAAGGAGAGTAAAGCTAGTAAATGGTAGAAAAATATATTTTCAAAAACTCCCTGTAAGTACAGACGCTGAGCCCCCCTCCCCTCCCCATGCATTCTGTCTCTGCAGTGAACACTGGCATCGCAATTACTTTCAGAACGTGTGGTTGGTATGTGAGCGCTCATGGAGTCCAGTGTTCAGGGGAGTGAATAAGAGTTCTTGATGTGTGACATGGATGATGTTTCCCAGGTGCAGACTGTAACAGCCTCGCCTCCTTCTGTCCTGCAGAAGAAACCTGCTGCTGCCACACCTCTGGCCCGCGTTGTTAAAGGTCAGACTTGCAGATTGTTTGTTTGTTTGTTTGTTTGTTTGTTTGTTTGTTTGTTTGTTTATGTTGTGGAATAATATGTTCTTGATAGACTATTGTTAACGGGCAAGACTTGAATAAGATCGGTGGGCGGACTTCATACCAAGTAATAATAATGTATTCAATCTAGAGAAGCAATGTTCAGAATTGTTCCTAAACATGTAACCATTGTAAAGATGACGCACTGTACAAGTGTTAGTCTTAGTGTACGGGGTAAGCTAGCTTATTTCATTTCAGGATTTGAAGACAGACCAGCTGAGAGTAAGTAGTGGGATTCTTTTTATTTTCATTGTTAACATTTGGACAGCTTTTTACACTTAAGACTTTAAAGCCTGTTTCAAATCCCCAGCCCCGCGGTCCGCGGCCCCGCACACAGGGACCCGCTGCATTCATTCATTTCTAGTGAAGGAGGGCTTCTTACTGTCTGGTGGCTTTTCTGGATGATTCCAAACATTCCCAGTATGTTAAAGTGATCAGCAGGCTGTTTAGTGCTAAAGAGGAAATGTGAACGGAAACCAACACCTGTATTCTAGAGCCACGTGTTTGATTACAAGCAGCTGTGTTCTCACTTGGGTCTTGAAACCTTCCTATAAAGAAAGCATTGTGCTTCCTCGATAACAAAGTGTATTGCAGAATCCTGTTTTATTTTTATTTTTTTTGATTAGTACTTTTTTTTTTTTTTTTTTTTTTTAGAGCAGTCTTGTAAGTATTTGCTCAGTTTTTTATTTTCATGCCTGTACTCCTCCATTTATGCATCGATTCTCTCTTCGTTTTGCAAACAGCAGGGACCCTGAAGCAGCCTTTTCTTAAGATTGAAGACTGCAGCAGGTGAGCTTTCTACACTTTCCCTTAGTGGCAGGTTATAAACTTGCTGAAGAATTTATACTGAGAAAGTTAGGGAAAAGAATATGTCACGGATATACAAATGCAAAGTGGAGTGAAGCATGCAGAGATCTGCTGTATGCACAGAATGGTTTCCTACTCTGTCTCTGATTCCTGTCTGTGGAGCGGTCAGTGTTGTGTGATGCATTCTGTCTCTGTCAGTGAGATGAGGTGGGAAGCTCTGTAAGTGTGAATGCATGTGAGCCCAGCTCTCCTGGTGATGTACGAGTGCCCAGCCTCAGCACTGGTTCATATTGATTACTGTGAGCAGTAAAGTTACTGGGAGAAACTGCTTATCGTCGTCACTTTTCGATTGCCTTTTATAATAACCACGTCTTGTCTGGGAGTAATGTTTTGTTTCTTAGACAGAATCTAACTTATAAAACTGATTATTTTGCTATCGTAGTCATTTTATAAGGTTTAAAGTTACAACAATAATTGACAAAAGTATTAGAGCTCAGGCAGGGCTCAGCCTGTTTGTATTGAGATGAGCTCAGGCAGCGCTCAGCCTGTTTGTATTGAGGTGAGCTCAGGCAGCGCTCAGCCTGTTTGTATTGAGATGAGCTCAGGCAGCGCTCAGCCTGTTTGTTTTGAGGTGAGCTCAGGCAGCGCTCAGCCTGTTTGTATTGAGATGAGTTCAGGCAGCGCTCAGCCTGTTTGTATTGAGATGAGCTCAGGCAGCGCTCAGCCTGTTTGTATTGAGGTGAGCTCAGGCAGCGCTCAGCCTGTTTGTATTGAGATGAGCTCAGGCAGCGCTCAGCCTGTTTGTATTGAGATGAGCTCAGGCAGCGCTCAGCCTGTTTGTATTGAGATGAGCTCAGGCAGCTCAGCCTGTTTGTATTGAGATGAGCTCAGGCAGCTCAGCCTGTTTGTATTGAGATGAGCTCAGGCAGCTCAGCCTGTTTGTATTGAGATGAGCTCAGGCAGGCTCAGCCTGTTTGTATTGAGATGAGCTCAGGCAGCGCTCAGCCTGTTTGTATTGAGATGAGCTCAGGCAGGGCTTAGTCTGTTTGTATTGAGATGAGCTCAGGCAGGGCTCAGCCTGTTTGTATTGAGATGAGCTCAGGCAGGGCTCAGCCTGTTTGTATTGAGATGAGCTCAGGCAGGGCTCAGCCTGTTTGTATTGAGATGAGCTCAGGCAGGGCTCAGCCTGTTTGTATTGAGATGAGCTCAGGCAGCGCTCAGCCTGTTTGTATTAAGATGAGCTCAGGCAGGGCTCAGCCTGTTTGTATTGAGGTGAGCTCAGGCAGCGCTCAGCCTGTTTGTATTGAGGTGAGCTCAGGCAGCGCTCAGCCTGTTTGTATTGAGGTGAGCTCAGGCAGCACTCAGCCTGTTTGTATTGAGATGAGCTCAGGCAGCACTCAGCCTGTTTGTATTGAGATGAGCTCAGGCAGGAGTAGGGTGGGGTGGGGTGAGGAGGAGGAATTCAGTGGTTTGTAAACCTTGAGGTAAACTTTCCAGTCATGTGATGCAGTAGAAATTCGAGCAGTCGTCGTCGTTGTTGTCATTGTTGTTTATTATTTGTAATGTTTTTATATGCAGGGGTTTGCATGTTACTAAATAGCTGGTCGTTGCCGTATCATACAACAGGGTGCCCAACAAACGTCATGCTTGACCATTTATTTCTTCCAACTGTGACGCTGGGTTCTGAGTGCCACTGGTTGCCCAGGGGTACCTAGAATATTCTGGAAGCGTCCCTCTTGTAAGGCTATTGTGAGGATTGATCATTGACTTGTCCAGCTGCTTCAGCAGTCCTGTGGGAGCTGTCTGCAGTGCTGACCCTGCCTCCTGTTCTCAGGCGCTACAAGCCCCTTCACCTGCAGCTCGCCAGCCTCCCTCAGCTGGACTTCTCCAGAGTCACCCGCTGCAGCCCCTTCGAACCCCCGGCACCACTGCAGCCTGGGACAGAGGAGGACCAGCTCAAGAGGACGGTCAAGTATGTATTCCAGTTGCTGGGGTGGGTGGGGCAAGAGAGCTCACTAAGGGGTTGTTACCCATCTGAATGGAGACTTTAAAAATGAATGAACGAATAGCAGAGGTGCATTCGGACACCTGATCGAATACCGGACAGGTAATCTGCAATAATCGATCCACTGAGAACAACATGCATGTGCATTTTATTATACACAGTGATGCATGCATTGAACTTTGTCATTGAAAAGCAAGAAGCAAAGTAAGTGACTACAGGAAAGCCTTCAAATATTCCTGAAGACATGTGTGTGCTGGTAATGTCATCTTTGAATGCAGGGCTATGAATAGGGCAGCGATGAATCTATCAATGACTGTTAAATTGAGGCTCTCCCATTGAAAGCCTTGCCAATCAGTAATGGATTTAACTGTTGCGTCTCTCATGAAGGCCATTTCATTCCAGGAGGGAGAGCCGTGGACTGACCTCCAGCGACGGAGAGCGGGGGAAGCAGGGCGCTGCGGCCACCCCTCCCCTGCCAGTCACCCCCGCGGACAGGAAGCGCCAGGGCTTCTGCGAGTGCTGCCAGCAGGCCTTCCAGGAGCAGAACGAGGTGAGGGGGGCGGGGTCACGCTCCCCCTGCAGGGGGCTATTTGAATCTATCGGTAGTAACTACACTTGAATTTTGCTTTGTGGGTCTCAAGTAGAAAGTCAATGACATAACATCCCATGCGTTAAAACCGCAATACATGTTGTTGAGAGTGTATTTCTCACGCACTCTGACAAACAAAGCATGCAAGAGAAATATATTCAACATGATTAGAGGTAGAAACCTCTAAACATAGCAATAAGACTCCCATTTTGAAGCAGTTTGATCCATTTCTGGTTTTGCTATGCGTTTTAACCCTTCAAGGTCCTATGTTGGACCAGGTCCTGAGCTGAGAAAACCTTTCAATAGCCGAGTGAGTAATACACATAGCCCCGGCACCACAGAGATAACACGGACATAAACAAACAAGATAGCTGCTTCTGCATCTAGCGCTCAAAGAATATCACAGACATTTGCCAAGCCTTTTGAGGTGTTATAATAATAAAATAATGACTTGGATCGCACTATTGAGGAGTTTGCTGTTAAAACGAGTCATACATGTCAACCCCTAAATGTTCATACCAGTGAGACCCCTGCTGAAAAACCTTAGGATTGATGACAAACTTTAACCAAGACTATTTGATTAAGTTTTATTGTGGGGGTGGGGAGGGGGCGGGGGGCGGAGGGGGGTGGGGGGTGGGGGTGGTGACGGATCAAGATTTTTGCACATGGTTGACAGCCATGCCACTGACCTAGACTTAAGGGCTATGCACACCGGGAGCGAAGCAAACGACACAAATACATTAAAAAAAAAAAAAAACACAACTGTAGCTAGTCATGAATAGAAAATACTATCTGCGTTTGCTCCTTTTGTGGAGACAAAATAAAATAAATAAAACAGAAATAGTCTGGATACACCACACACTAAAAAATGACATTGAACAGTGAATGTTTATATGTGATCTGGTTTAACATGTAAATCAGTCAAAAAGAATACAGCTACACATTTTCTTTGTAAATACTGAGAATTAGTTTTAATGTACTTTTTTAATGATTTTCAGTTTTAATAACATGTTCAGTTAATGTGATGATGATGATGATGATGATTATTATTATTATCACCTAAGCTTGTTGCCTATACTCTATGGCGAACCAAGCTCTAAAACCTGGAATGGGCGAGGCGGCAATGCGGTAGGAGTCTTGTGTCCATCGCTGTTTAAACCCTTTCTCGGTCTCTCTCTCTGTCTCAGCACCTGCAGTCCGAGCAGCACCGGGTCTTCGTTCAGAACACCTCTCACTACTCTGCAGTGGACCGGCTCATCTCGCAGCTCCAGTGCCACTTTGTGGAGCTCCCTGCACAGCACACCTCTCTGCTCAGGTAAGCGGATTCATGTGGAGCTCCCAGGGGCGGCGCCAATTGGCCGAGCGTCGTCCGGGGAGGGAGGGTTAGGTCGGCCGGGTGTCTCGGCTCACCGCGCACCAGCGACCTCTGTAGTCTGGCGAGGCCTGCAGGCTTGCCTGTAAGCTACCCAGAGCTGCGTTGTCCTCCGACGCTGTAGCTCTGAGGCGGCTGCATGGTGAGTCTGCAGAGTGTAAAGAAGCTGGCTGCTGACAGCACACGCCTCGAGGACAGCGTGTGTTCATCTTCGCCTCCCGAGTCAGCGAGGGGTGGTAGCGTGAGCTGAGCCTAAAATAATTGGGTATTTCAAATTGGGGAGAAAATAATAAAAACTAATTGGCAACGACTAAATAAAAAAAAAAAAAAAAAAGTGATCAATTCAATGACAAATGCTTAGAGTAGAAGTTCATTGTTTTGGGTCAAACAAGGTTGCATATTGTATTCAGTGCCACGGTGAGGTTGGCATGAATCCACTCCATTAGCTATTGATCCCTTCTCTATATAAACTGATGTGATAAATACAAATGTCACATTCAGAGTTTGAGAAGGGAAGGCAGTTGCTGTTTGTCAATACTTGTGTTTTAAACCCTAGTGAATCACCCAGTCAAATATTCTGTACACCACTATTAAACATATCTAGCATCAAATAATGTTTTAATGCTTGCAAAGTTGTTTGGATACTGGATCTCATTTTGGAAGCTATCTTGCATTACAATAAGTTCTTCTAATTTAGGTTTTTCTGATTTGCTGTGGTTATTACACTCAGGACTCCATGCAGGATAATGGTGCATTGTCCATTTATTCTAGGAATTATTATTTTGTTGTGTGTTTCCAGGTGTGCGAGTCCTCCTGTCCACTCCCCAGAGGTTTCCCTGGACCTGCCTCAGAATAACAGCGAGGTAGAGCAGGCTATCGAGGCCCTGCTGTGTCAGGGGGAACCTTCCACACAGGGAAGAGGCCGGGGGGACTGCATTCTCAACACACCTCCCCAGCAGAGAGGAGAGGGGGACTGCATTCTCAACACACCTCCCCAGCAGAGAGGAGAGGGGGACTGCATTCTCAACACACCTCCCCAGCAGAGAGGAGAGGGGGACTGCATTCTCAACACACCTCCCCAGCAGAGAGGAGAGGGGGACTGCATTCTCAACACACCTCCCCAGCAGAGAGGAGAGGGGGACTGCATTCTCAACACACCTCCCCAGCAGAGAGGAGAGGGGGACTGCATTCTCAACACACCTCCCCAGCAGAGAGGAGAGGGGGACTGCATTCTCAACACACCTCCCCAGCAGAGAGGAGAGGGGGACTGCATTCTCAACACACCTCCCCAGCAGAGAGGAGAGGGGGACTGCATTCTCAACGCAACACCTCCCCAGCAGAGAGGAGAGCGGGACTGCATTCTCAACGCAACACCTCCCCAGCAGAGAGGAGAGGGGGACTGCACTCTCGACGCACCTCCCCAGCAGAGAGGGGGGGTGACCTCACTGGCAGGCACTCCCTGTGGGCCTGTGAACACTTCTAACGAACCAGTGCTGAGACCTCTGTATAGACCATTGAGCCAGGAAGGTGGCAAGGAGCAGGACAGGGTGACTGTGGGACTCAAACACAGGAACTTCAGCCAGGGTGCGCCCCAAGATACCTCACCAAAGCCTGGGCACTGCCTCCCCCGCACAGCCTCACTGGTGCTGCGGAACAGCAAGAAACGCCCCGCCGTCCAGCACCAGCCCCAAGAGGGAGGAAGAGACAGAGAGTCGCCATGAGTGCTCCTCGGACCCCTCCTTCAACACTCTCTCCTGCAGCCAGCCGGGGACGACCGCCCCAGGGCTCGGTCAGAGAGGCTGGAGCTCTCTCCCGAGTGGAAACCCCAGGACTGCTCCCGCAAAGGGAACACTTGAAGCCAGCAGGGACCCCGGGGATCCAGCCTTCAGCTTCCAGGGCTCCTGACGTGGGGCGACTCCTTCAGGAACCTGCCTCCGAGTGCCTTCACGAGGACTTCAGCCAGCCAGCACCCCCTCCACTTCCTGTGCCCCCTGCCCCTGACTCTCAGCCCCTCACTGCTGCTGAAACCCCCCCATCTGAACCCGTGCGAGCAGGGCAGGGCCACCTGTCGCCCCCCCGTGGTTACCAGAACGTGACCGCAGCAGGCTGGGTCGGAGGTCCCTTTCCTCTTCCCTTGCAGCCCGCAGCCCAGCCAGCTATGGGGTGGCCAGGGAGGTTCCTGCCTTTACCCGGCCCGGACCATCTTCCCGCCCCCATGAACTTCAGACTGAGCCTGCCAGGCCAGTGCTTTGCCCCCGTCCTGCCACCTGTGTGTCCTGTCGATCAGCCCCCTGAGCTCCCGCCGGCCTGGCCCGTCTACCCCCCTGTCCCGGAGCACAGCTCTGCCATGTCTCAGTCCTTCTCCTCCCTGCACGTCGACACCAGCCTGCTGCCTCCAGGGAGCTTCTCCTCAGAGTCTGACTGGGACTGCGACCTGCTCTCCCGACTGGAGGGCCCTCCTGCCGCTAGGGGGCAGTGTGACGTGGACATGGAGGTGCTGCGGCAGGCTTGCGCCAGCGTGCAGGACAGCGGCTACGAGTCCCGCCTGTGTTCCGTGCTGAGGCAGTCGGAGCTGGACTGGGCTGCTGGCTTGCGCTGCGCAAACGAGACTGAGCCAATACCGTTCGGGGGCCTGGAGGCCTGGCCTGTGTGACACCAAGGGGCTGAAGAAGCTGCTGGCTGCTTCACACTCAGGGATCGTCGGGGCTGCAGAAACTCACAGCTCCTGCACACAGCCCTGGGGAACATTTTTGTTTGTTAGTTTTTCAACTGCCTTGCTGAGATTGTGTTTTTCTAAAATCTAGGATAGAAATACTAAAAAACTAAAATTCAGACGTGTGAAAGAGACTTTAGTAGAAACGTTTGTCATTAAATTTTAGTTTTAGATATATTTTTTCTAAATTCAGCACTATTGAGTGCTTATGGATAATAACATCTGAGAAACCAAGCAACTGCTGAATCAAACCCGTCTCGCTTGAGTTTCTGAGGTCCTTTTAAATCAAACTCCCGCTGAATCGGCTCTGAATTGACGAGGCATGTATTGCAGGAGTTACCCAACCAGAAACAAGCCTGTCTGTGGGTCTTTTATAAATAGTTTCCAACTAGAAGATAGGAGAACTGTTTACCTGACCCCTGCTCAGTGCTGCTCACCCTTCACAACAGTAGCTGGACATGCAGGGATAGGACGGGGTCATGTTTATTTAGCCGTGGCCAGATTGATCAAACCTGATCTAAAATGAAATCCTATTTTGGAATAAGTGTGGTTATGAACCCCAGGACTGGGTGCAGCAGCAGCAGGGCTTGTGTAAGTTTCTAACCCTGCTCAAACTCCTGGCTGCTGATCATTTCAATATTAATAATACTAGACTTCATTGAGAGGGGTTCTGAACCCCAGGACTGGGTGCAGCCGCAGCAGCAGAGCTAGTGTGAGTTTCTAACCCTGTGGTTTACCAGCAGAGGTGGCACTGAGGCGCGAGGAGGTCAGGAATTAATTTCAGGTCAACATTTAAAAACTCTGGATGGCTCCCATAGAAGAGTTGGCAGCCATGCCTCCGAGCAGCACTTAGACTCAGCTCAGCTCCACTTGCTGTTGTCATACCTGGTGTGACTGATAGTAGTAACTGTGGATTAATTAGCCACCACTGGTGTGGAGCTGTGAGTGAGAGTAGAGAACTCTACTTGCAGGACCCCCTGGTTTTAATGGGATGAAGGGCTGGTTTTAACGAGGTTTGCTGTAGGGCTGATGGAGACACACTGGGATCTCGAATTAAAAGTATTTTGTGCTAGTTTAAATATTCTTCTAGCTGTAGTTCTTTCTTTTTACATTTGTTCCCAATTCAAGCTATAAAAATTACTTTAATTTCTCATTACTTCAAGTAATTGTATCAGATATTTCCATAAACTCTACGGCCGCGCACACGCATTCATTCCGTAGGTCTCAAGTTTGAGCAGACGTGTGTTTATTTTAAATGCTGATATCTGGTACTTCACATGGTTAAATGAATCTCTATTTGCAAGCCCTGCTTTTAGACTGCCTTGTGCTTCCTGGGTCACTTCCCCAGGAGCCCCTGTCTGTTCTCTGGCTTCCGTCCTGTCTAACACATCCAGCCGTTCCCACTATTGACTGACACACTTTCAGACGCGTACTGTAGCAGCAGATTAAAATGAAAACGTCTGAGACGTGTGTCGCTATGGGGAATGCGGAATGGGTGAGGTGTAATGGGGCTGCAGTTACTTGAAGGTGTCCCGTGTGTGTTTGCACTGCTGCTGCTGCACAGCGCGCTGCTGGAGGGGCCCCTGATGAAGCAGGGCTTCGCTTCACTGCTTTGTGTTCATGTACATCGTGTAGAGGCACACATTTACAGCCACATGTTTTGTGTTTGTGGGTTTTTTCTCCAGAAATATATATTTTTATCAAGTTATTTAAAAATTAAAGCATTTTGAATTATTTTTTTATGCTTTAGTGTGTTTTTCTTATTTGTGTGTATGTATGTATGTATGTGTATATGGGCAGCTGGCTCTTTGAGCTAATATATATATATATATATATATATATATATATATATATATATATATTAATATATATATTATATATATATATATATATATATATATATAAAAATTATATAGTTGTTTTTTTTTAAATAAATCTTATTTGAACTTTCAGTGGCATTGCCTTTTTGTCTGGTTAATAAAGATCCCTGTCATTTATACAGAGCTGAATGATTTAGCGTCTGAATAACCTTTTCATATTCACTACTGACTTACACCTCTGAATGCAGCTGTGTCAGTGCAGGTTGAAACTTACATGCGTTCTTTTCCATGCATAGTTAATGTTGCATTCACTGAATGCAGAGCGGAGCTGAGGTGTGCTGTATGCAGTGCGCAAGGCTTGTAAAATGAATCTGGATCCAAGCTGGACTGCTGTGTTCAGCTTCACTCTCTTTGAGTTTGTGCAGATGCTGAAGTTGGATGCTTTCCCATGGCTGTTATAGTCCTGGTGCCCTGGGCAGCGATGGGGCTTGGTTCTCTGAAGGCTGGCATTGAGCTGTGCAGGACGGTGTGAGGCGGGTTCGAATCCAGGCACGGACGCAGCGCTCCTCTGCTCGGTGGGTCATTGCACACTAGAGGCAGGACGACTGCAAGCTGACAAAGTCCAATAGTTGAGCAGAAGAGAGTCTTAATAGGTCAACTAGTGGCTACTATAAAAATCAATCAATCTTTCTTGCATTTGATCATGTCTGGAGGGGCTCTACTGAGCACAGAGTTTCATAACACTTTGCTGTTTTTTGTGCATTACATTTTAAAACAGCTTGCAGTTGAAAACGTTTCATGTTATTTATTTCAAGTGAATCCTGACCACAACTTTTCCATTGATCTCAAACCGCACGCTTCACACTTACTGTTGTAAACAAGGCCTTGTTTCATAGGCAGCCATATCTCTGCAGATTTACAGATCTCGCCATTACTCCCAGAAGAGAAAATGTAGGGATTACCCTGTTATAGAAGGTGTGGTGATCCTTTGCTACTTTATTTTAGATGTTGCAATACATAACATTGTGTAACTTGAAGTCATTAATGTTTTTTTCTCCCTATTTTATTACCAGTATATATTTATTTAATGCACATTCTCTGTTTAGACTGGAACACATCCTTTAAATTGCATTCAGATAGAACCACGCTCCAGTTAACAGTGGATATGGATATGCATGTAATGTGTGTACAGTTTATTTTAAAGAAAAGCAAACGTGCACAGCAGTTTCACCCATTCCAGGTTTTACAGCAGGCTTGATTCGCCACAGTGTATAGGTGACAGTCTCGTAGTGAAACCAGGCATGGATCAGACCGCTATGCAATGGGAGTCTTATTTCCATCCCTGCGTAATTCAAAACAGAACACAGCCCTAGCACTTCAGAATTCAGCACAATACACTGTTATCTGTTAACTGTCCACCAGCCGGGGATCAATGTTACTGGCATTTTTGTTTTATGGTGTATGACTATCTTGTAAGCTTGCACCTATAGGAAGCGCATTTAAATCTCTTTTTTTTGTATTACTTTTTTTAATGTGGATACGCAGCGGTGATGAGGTCATAACAACCTCCCTCCCTCCCTCCCTCCCTCCCTCCCTCCCTCCCTCCTCCTCCCCTCCTCCTCCCTCCCTCCCTCCTCCCTCCCCTCCCCTCCCCTCCTCCTCCCTCCCTCCCCTCCCTCCCTCCCCTCCTCCCTCCTCCTCCCTCCCTCCTCCCTCCCTCCTCCTCCCTCCTCCCTCCCTCCCTCCTCCCTCCTCCCTCCCTCCCCTCCCCTCCCTCCCTCTCCCCTCCCTCCCTCCCTCTCCCCCTCCCCTCCCCTCTCCTCCCTCCCTCTCCCTCTCCCTCCCTCTCCCTCTCCCTCTCCCTCTCCCCTCTCCCTCTCCCTCTCCCTCTCTCCCTCTCCCTCCCTCTTCCCTCTCCCCTCTCCCTTATAAAGCAATGTTTTTTGTTTTGGGTTTTTTTTTTTTAAATGTCAATTAAAAACAATATTTATCATTATTATTTGAAACGTGAAAGGGTTCTGCCCAACGGTCAAACACGAGTGACGTTAGGAATTGTGACATCATTACGCTTGCGTCAGTGTTTGATGGCCGTTGAGAGCAGCGCTGGAGAAGTCTTGCCTGGTTTTAATAATAAATAAAAATACTGGACTTTTTTTTTTAAATTAGCTCAAAAGCCACCATATTCGCGGAGTGTGCATACATCTGGGTGAGATAAACAGGGTGCTCTCCTCCGTCCACTCTCCGCGTCTTCCGCAGTGTGAAAACAAAGTGAGGATCATATTCGATGGATCGGCGCAGAAGCGCGTCTCTGGTGGCTGTGGGGGCTGTGCTGTGCGTCCTCTGCATCGTGGGCGCGACCGCAAAGGGGCACCGTCCCGACTGCACTAAATTCAAGCTCCCGGGGTGCCCGCGGGACTTTACGCCTGTGTGTGGAAGTGACGGGAAGACCTACCCCAACGAATGCGCCATATGCTCCCCTAAAGTGGACACGTTCGTCACGATCATCAGAAACCAAGCGTGCGACGACTGACCCAAACAAGACGCGGTGTACAGCGCTCCTAAATAAAATAACATTTACAAACGCAACTCCGAGTATGTGTCTTATCTTTGCCCGTGTTTGCAGCCCTGTTTCTGTGTTATTTTATGGAAGAGGGCATGGGTGGAGAATACGGGGCAGGTGACTGAGCTCCAGAACACTGTATAAAAAAATATAAATAAACAAAACCAAATCTTTTTCTAACAAAGTGAGAAGCTTACATTGATTAGATTATTATTTTTGTTTCAAACTGCGCGGTTTCACAATCGGATAGGGAAACGCTGGAGTGATCGCAGACCCGATCTCCGCCTATGCCTAAACTTAATGCTGTTTTTATATATTTTTTTTATCATACTTTCATTTACCGCGGGATGGCGTTATTTTCTGGCAAGGAAAGGATTATTTAATAAACGTTTCAGGTATTTTTTTCCCTCATAGTTTTAAAAATATGTTAAGAGATAGTGCCTGTTTGCTTCAGGGTGGCCTTGTCCAATCAATCACGTGTCATGTATATAGCGCCTTTCGTGCCAAAGAAACTTCATAAAGAAAAAAACACAAAATCTAAGGAAAGCAACTTCTTTCTGCCGTGAAACGTTCTTCGGGGCACTCCGGTCCCGACCGGCGAGAGACCAGCCCCTCGATTTTGAAGAAAGCGCTCTGTGTCGCGGGTATCATACTCGACTCCGCCTGCTTCAGTTCCCGTCTCACTGCGCGCAAAGCACCGTGCTTTACTCGGCAGAATGGTTTCTATGGAGAGTCAATGGAGGCGTAAGAAATTTTTCTGGTTTGTGCTGGTTTCTGCCATGTTAAAAAAATGCATCAAACTTTTGAAGTAGATTTCACATTTGCCCAAGGTCTTTTGAAGAAAAGGGCAACATTAACAAATTCTGACACTACGTAATTATTATGAAAAATGCTATTTTCTGAGCGCTGTCCCGTTCCGCGGCGCATGCGCAGTAAATAGTTACGGCTGATCACACGTCATCGATGATGGAATCTATTGACAGCTTTCGGAAGCGGGTAACGGGAAATTTAAAAGCTGTATCATATCAGGTATATTTTATTACTATTTTTGTGTATGTTAATTATTTGTGAAATCATTTTATAACAAATATAAGGATGAACATTACCTTTTTACCTACTTTGTCCACGTAGCTACCTGTAGTTTGTTTACGGTATAATGCTAAATTAATTTTTGTAAATATAAACTGATCTGTCAACTGTACCACTGAATAGTGAGTTATTTGAATAAAAATGGTTTCTCCAAGAATAATAAATGTTGACTTTACACTTTTGTCTCTTATTTTCTATTCTATTAAGCACCCGTATTTAATAGTTTATAAACAAAATAATGTACCAATTAAACTACAAAAAATAAATACAAAAAATATAGCTTTAACTTCACTTTACACATAAAATACCGTACATTATGTAATTTCTTGTTTAATTGGAATTATAATTGAAAAGATTGTTAAACACGGTTTTAACTTAATTTCAATGTTAAGAATAATAAATACATAGCTCACCTGCCTGTCTTTCCTACACACATCTGGACTTGCATGCAGTCGTCGCTTCTTTAGAGCGATGTTGCTGCGCATGCGCCGCGGAACGGAACAGCGCTCAGAAAATAGCATTTTTCATAATAATTACGTATTGTCATAATTTGCTAATGTTTCCGTTTTCTTCAAAAGTCCTTGGAGAAATGTGAAATCTACTTCAAAAGTGTGATACTTTTTTTTAACATGGCGAAAACCAGCAAAATTTCTTACGCCTCCATTGACTCTCCATAGAAAAAATTCTGTCGCGCTCTCGGTATATACCACAATGCTTTGCGCGGAGTGAGTCGGAAATCGCTATTGAAAATCAGCAGAGTCGGTTGTTAAATAGAGATATCTTTGCTACCACTGACTCCATTTCCCACACGCCATCGCAAAGGACCTATCTCCGGTTCTATGTTCAAGGGGAACTACAACTCCCAGCGGGCTACGCTCCCCACAACCAATAGCAACAGCAGGTACTGTGGGCCGGCGCGTTCCCCAGTTCCTGGTTAAAGATGGCGGACGAGAGTGAGACAGCACTGAAGCGGCAGACAGAAGAGGAGGCGGAAGATGACCACGGGCACTGCAGCGACTGCGAGAATGACGAGCACCTCTTCGACGATGGGTGAGGGTTAGAGACGCCGCGCTTCCTTGTGTAGAAGCTGGTTTGTGAGCCAGTTTGATGCGGTAGTGTATACCAGCGCCTCGTCACACCAGCGAGGTGGAAGCACCCTCATTTCGAGCGGTTCCGCCCCTTTCCGCTTTCGATTGGAGGGCTGCTTTGATTGAATGGGTTTTCTTGAAGCTAAGTGGTCTAGGTTCTAAATCAATCTGAGCATGGGGGCGGGGCTTGGAGGGTCGAGTTTTCCGCAGAGTTAAGATTCGTAGGGACTCGTCCGGGTTCAAATTAATATATGAAGGTAACTGCTGCCATTCGAGCAAATTAACAATATAACTGAGGGGAAAATATGACGTGTAACCAGTGCAGGCTGTCTGGAGCGAGACATCAAGGATAGAGGACGATTGGGATGAAGTGTTTAACACATACCGCAGTATCTCCGCACTCCCAGTGCACTGCCCAGCCTGTATTGTGATCGCATGTTCTTTAACACGACATACCCCATTGATCGTCCTCGCCTTGTTAATTCAGGCTAATTAACAGTCACTGTAGCGTTCCCTTAGGGTTTAAAACGATTGCCGGTGAGCGCTTACTACGGCCATTTCATTTTTATAAGATAACACCGGCCGTGCACGGAGAGTGTGCAGTTTCATTTCTCTTTGTTATATACATATATACACACATCATCATTAGCATCACTCACAAAGAAACCCTCAATGGACACAGGCTTTTCGTACGCACTCCACTTAAAATACCCTATTTATTTTTGTTTATTTTTATTTAGTAGTCGCCAGTTATTTTTATTGTTTTGTCCCAATTTAGAATGTCCAATTATTTGTTAGGCTCAGCTCACCGCAACCACCCCTGCGCTGTCTCGGGAGCGGCTGTTAATATATATATATATATAAAAAACAACGCATCTGGAAAGTCTTATCTGTTGACAGTATATATGCAATAGGTAGAACTTGTTTTAGTTTTTTGATGGTCGACAAGCCTGCAACTTTTCATACACTGCAGTTGGTATCAGACGGCTGAATGAAAATAATATTAATAATGCATCCCCGCCATATTTTTATTTCAATTTTATATATATATATATATATTGTTAATAGAGAGGACAAAGAGAGCACAGAGAAGTTTACAGCACACTACAGTTCTTCAGCGTCATTCATTAAAAGATAAGACATTGATATAACATTCTTTTTTATTTTTGTTATATATATATATATTTTTAAGTAGCTTACCCACGTTTTTCTGCTTTATTTGTTTTGTTTCCGTTGCCATGAAAACGATCTGTTGACTGACAGGTTTGGAAGTGGTACTCGCATGGCTGTGTGAAAGGGTTATGATGGTATTATACCAGCATAGACTGCGCAGTTTCGTGCTGTGTGAATGGGTATTTTAAATACTGTTTGAAGCGTCTCCTGAGACGGCTCAGTAGCAGCATTTGTGTGTGAAAGTGGTTTAATATTTATATATTAACTCGACTGTGAAAAATGAGTTCTCGTTCATGGCATTAACCCTCTCAGAACCAAGCATTTTTCAGTGGGTTGCTCCTCCAGGACCAGGCGCTTTTTGGCTATATTTGACTCTCTTCCTATAAAAAAAATCACTACAAATCTATTTTGTACAGTAGCATCTTGGAAATGGTTTCCTTTTTTCAGAACAGTCTGTGGAACATTATAAACTACTTCAGAAACCATACAAACTTTTCCCTATTTTCAACACAATATTGTGTAATGTGCAAAAATTCTCTATCCATCACCAGAAACATGCCGGCCCTCGTGAAAGCACGCGGCTGTTTTGCTTGTGGAGCGTATTGTTACTCCGAAGCGAGTGGAAACACTGTTGAAGTTTTTGTTGGGTATTGTCCTGTCTGTTCCCTCCCTGCTGGTGCTGTCCCTCCAGCTGCCCAAGCCCTACAAATACAGCTAAGTAACAAGATTACCTTCTCCTGCTTCCGGTGTGAAGATTGCCGAGATCGTGGATCGGTGGTTGTCAGACTGTTGTGAGTCGGTGTTCAGGGATTTCACCACGGGACCGGGGATGTCCTTATTGTCTGTTGAAGCACCTTTTTGAGCAACGACTGCGTTTCATTTGCAGCGTGTGTTATTGAAATGGACAGGTATCCTGGAGCCCGTGTGGTGTCTGCTCTGACACAGCATGGAGAAAGCCCCTGGGAGTCTGTAGGGTTATTATTAGGAACGGTGGTTCATGCAGCTGTAGTGGAGCAGTAATATGTTTAACAGGGACTCACTTCTTTTAAATTGCAATCTGTTTGTGTGCAGTGTAAGGCTAATTCCGTATTTATTTAATCGAGCAATGAATGTTTGAGGCAAAATAAAAGCTGTGGCAATCCATTATTGATTTGAATGGATTCATCTATAACAGTGTACTGTACATCAGATACGTTTAGTGATGTGTCATTTTAAACTTGAGCTGCAGTTTTCAGAAGTTCTCTCTGCTGTTAGCTAGGTCCCCCTCCTCCTCTGGAGGCTGTGTGTGTGCACTGCTCTCTTCTAGTTCATTCTGGTAACTGGCTGGCTGCAGTAATGTAATGCACGTGTATTGTGTGGCATAGTGCATTTGTCCTTTTCCAGTAACTGTAACTGCCTCGCTTCAGTCTTCCTGACCTGCCTAATCCCACTAATTGGTTCCATGAGTAACGGGAAACCCCCGACAGCCACGCTCCGCACTGATCCAGACAGCCGCGCTCCGCACTGATCCAGACAGCCGCGCTCCGCACTGATCCAGACAGCCGCGCTCCGCACTGATCCAGACAGCCGCGCTCCGCACTGATCCAGACAGCCGCGCTCCGCACTGATCCAGACAGCCGCGCTCCGCACTGATCCAGACAGCCGCGCTCCGCACTGATCCAGACAGCCGCGCTCCGCACTGATCCAGACAGCCGCGCTCCGCACTGATCCAGACAGCCGCGCTCCGCACTGATCCAGACAGCCGCGCTCCGCACTGATCCAGACAGCCGTGCTGGGGAGCTGCAGGGACTCCCCTCTGTGCTGGGACACTAACCCAGTCCAGGCAGGGACTCCCTTCTCTGCTGAGACACTAACCCAGTCAGTAAGGTTCTCTGGGACGGGGGTACCCGTGTCCGCTATGCTCGTGTGGTTTGTCGGGACTCTCAGGTTTGAAGTTGTCTGCGTCCGGCCCTTGTTATTTATTTGTTGTTTATTTGTTGTTTTAATTTGAAGCCATGCAGATAACAGAGCTGTGTTGGGTGAGGTGCAGCTTCAGAATGTTATCGGGCTTATACTCTGTGTTGTAGTTCCTGCTGTGGAGAGCTGGAAAGCATGGACCCGGGAACATCTTGGATTGCAGCGATTTGCTTTGTGAGGTGGATTACACTACTGATCAATCCAGACTCCCATTGCAGAGCAGTGTGGGCTGAATTGAGCCCAATGAAGATCATGCCTTCCTCCCTTTCTAGTCAATGTATATATTAGTGATTATATACTGATATATACTGATTGTGCAGTAGAGAACTAAGATTGGATTTGACTTGATTATAGGTGAAGACGTGCCGCACCAGACAGCAGTCTAGATCACAAAGCAATGCTCAAACTTGCACCTCCACCCTGAACTGACTTCAAACAGCGATAACGCGGCACAGGTGATTCAGATAGGGTCCAGTATCCCAGCGCCTAGCCGTGTGCGGCACGAGATATTGGACCCTTTTGGAACACCCTGGAGTGTGTTACTGCGCTTATAAAACAGGGGTAGCTAAAAAAACCGCGGAGCAATTCATCTCGATTATACAGCTTGCTCAGCACACTGCCAATTTGTTTTCATGTATAATATAAAACAATTAATGTGTACCAAAAAGAGACAATCGGATACATTATTAACCCTTTGGAGCCCATTTATTAAGTGCATGTCAGGCGCGTCAGGTCCAATTTATTTTCACACACGCAGTTAATTTTAGACGCCCTGTTTAAAAGTATTTTTTTCCACAGTTAAACGGGTTTAAAAGGCCCTGCATATCAACAAAGCACTAACTAGGCATCTCCAGCCCCGCCCCACCCTTTCGTTCGCTATCGCTTTCACATATGCTAAGAAATAAATAATAATAATAATAATAATAGTCGTACATACCGATCAATCATCTCCTGATCACTCGTTTTATCACCAAACGCCTCAATAATGTGATCCAAGTCCTTATTTTATTACTATAACATCTGAAAAAAGCTCTGCAAATGTCTGTGATATTCTCTGAGTGCTGATGCAGTAACAGCCAGCTTGTTTACTTATGGCCGCCATTATCTGATGCCAGGGGCAAGTATGACTATTCATGAGATATGCCCTTTTTTTTCGGTTTGTCTTGGCTCCTGTCGCTCCCACTTGGCCATTGAATGGTTTTCTCTGCTTTTTCCGGAGAAAAAACGACTAGAAACCCGTTTTTTGCGTTTTTTTGATGATGTCGGACAGGGTCCGACATAGGACCGCAAAGGGTTAATGTACTCTGTAAACGTAACTTGTGCTGGCTCTGGGATTCCCAGTCCTGATATTGATGTTACTGGCTCCCCTATGCTTGTGCTTCATTCTCCCCTCTCCCCTCCTCTCTGCTCTCCCGTATCCTCTCCCCTCTCCCCTATCCCCTCCCGTATCCTCTCTCCTATCCCCTCCCCTCTCCCCTCCTGTATCCTCTTCTCTCCCCTTCCGTGTCCTCTCTCCTCTCCCCTCTCCCCTCCCGTGTCCTCTCCTCTCTCCTCTCCTCTCCCCTCCCGTATCCTCTCTCCTCTCCCCTCTTCTCTCTTGCTTGTGGAGTGACCGTTCCTCTCTGTGCAGGGATAAGAGCCTGGAGGATGACAGTGGAGCGAAGAAGAAGAAAAAAACAGAAGCGGAAAAAGGATAAAGCCGGAGGCAAGGAGCGGGGCAGGAGCCTGTCAAGGTAGGGAGGGAGGGCGAGGCTGTCAAGGGAGGAGGAGGAGGGTGGGGCAGTTAAGGGGAGGAGGGGGTGGGGCAGTCAAGGGGAGGAGGAAGGGGGTGAAGCAGTAAGGGAGGAGGAGGAGGGTGGGGCAGTCGAGGGAGGGAGGGGTGTGGGGTGGGGCTGTCCTTGGAGTGTGGGGTGGGGCTCTGGAGGGAGAGAGGGAGTGTGGGGTGGGGTGGGGCTGTCGAGGGAGGGAGTGTGGGGTGGGGCTGTCGAGGGAGGGAGTGTGGGGTGGGGCTGTCGAGGGAGGGGCGGAGGGTGGGGGTGGGGCTGTCGAGGAGGGAGGGAGTGTGGGGTGGGGCTGTGGAGGGAGGTAGGGAGGGAGGGGTGGGGAGCCTGTTGTGTAGGAATTTGAAATGAAAGCCTCGGACTGCTAACTAGACTTGCAGGGTGTTCCCAGCTCAAGTGGACCATGTTCTTGCTCTTGCGTGTGCAGGTGAACTCTCTCCCTGCTGAGAAGCTGCAGGAGATCCAGAAAGCCATCGAGCTGTTCTCCGTGGGACAGGGGCCTGCCAAGACCATGGAGGAGGCCAGCCGCCGGAGCTACCAGTTCTGGGACACGCAGCCGGTCCCCAAGCTAGGTGAGGGGAGCTGCCTTCCACGCTGCAGCCACACAAACCCACTGCCTTCCACGCTGCAGCCACACAAACCCACTGCCTTCCACACTGCAGCCACACAAACCCACTGCCTTCCACGCTGCAGCCACACAAACCCACTGCCTTTCCACGCTGTCCTCTCTGTTATGTTTGAAATGTAGCAGTTTATAAAGGAGGTGTTTTCTATGAGACTGTTTGCAATGTGTATCCTGTCTGCAGTGATTTAGTCAGCTGTCCCTCGCGGTTCAAACAAGCATGTTCTCATATTCACAATCAGGTGAGGCTCATTGGGGTTGATTTGGCTAATATATCATTCAGAGTGAAACAAGTGAACAGAAACATTTGGAGCTGCGTGGATCGCTGTTCTCGGAGTCAAAGAAAAGCAGAGATCATCACAAATCCAAGCAGCTGTTTCTTCACTCGTTTCACTCTGAAAGGTAAATCAGCCCTATTGAGCTCGAGTCCAGTAATGGGTTTGTACAGCACTCGTCTACAGCTGGTATGCAGCTTTTCCAATGACTCTTTCTGTCAAGATCAAGTTAAAAATGAACCACTGGTGGCCATATCTATAATATACATCCGTGTTGTATCACTCTCTCCCATTGCATTGCAGGCTGATCGGTAGCAAGCTCAGGTGTGTATCTTTTAATTGCAGTAAAACCTGAAATGGATCAAACTGCTGTGCAATGGGACTTATGGGAGAACACCTTGCCAATTTCATATCCTATAATAATAGAAATACTAAAAGAAATTAAATAAATTTAATAACAAAAGTGTTTTTTTTGTTTTTTTTAGTGTCTTCTATTGAAGACTTCTAGTCAAATCATTTGTCATTTTATCTCTTTGGGTTTCTTGTAATATTCCTAAAATTAGCACTCTGGAGTGTTTTTATAGTTCTGGATGAAATATCCTGTTCTAACATGGAAAGCAGCCTGGTCACTGACTCCTTGTTGAAACATGTTGTAAAATTGTGTTGCCATTTGTTTCATGCCTGTGTGTTGTGACTGAGTGTTTAAAGCTCTGTGTGTCTCTTTCTAACCCGGGCTGCTGGTGACTTGAGTGTTTAAAGCTCTGTGTGTGTGTCTCTAATCTGGGCTGCTTGTTTTCTCGCTGTGTTTCAGGGGAGGTGGTGGTGTCTCATGGTCCCATCGAACCCGATAAGGACAGCATCCGGACAGAGCCATACACCCTGCCGCAGGGCTTCGTCTGGGACGCGCTGGACCTGGGCAACGCAGCCGTGGTGAGGGGCGGCAGTCAGGCTCCCAGTGCACAGCAGGGAGAGCCGTGGCAGGGGTTACTGTCGGCTTGTGAAGCTGTGCTCATCGTAGCACCGGTAGTGGGGATGTGTAGATTGATATATATGTAGGATTTAAAATCACAACACCAGGTGGTTTAACGTGGTGTTTTTTTGTTTATCAGTTACTACTTTTAACAAAGCGTGATTTGCTGTGTATTAAGACTGTGATGGCCCTAATATGTACTACCAAAGTACATAGAATTTCTTGTTCTGTGTGTGTGTGTGTGTGTGTGTGTGTGTGTGTGTGTGTGTGTGTGTGTGTGTGTGTGTGTGTGTGTGTGTGTCTCCAGTCCTGTCCCTGTCCCCCCCCCGGTCCTGCTCCTGTCCCCCTCCGGTCCTGCTCCTGTCCCCCCCTCGGTCCTGCTCCTGTCCCCCTCCGGTCCTGCTCCTGTCCCCCCTCGGTCCTGCTCCTGTCCCCCCTCCGGTCCTGCTCCTGTCCCCTCCAGTCCTGCTCCTGTCCCCTCCAGTCCCTGACCCTGTCCCTGCTTCCCCGCAGCTGAAGGAGCTCTACACTCTGCTCAACGAGAACTACGTGGAGGACGATGACAACATGTTCAGATTTGATTACTCTCCTGAGTTTCTACTGTGGTGAGTAAAAGTTTATTGTGTATCCGAGATTTTAATAGTTTAGAGTTGTTGACAGTTTTGTCAGAAACATGCAGGCTGTACTGTATGGAGGTGTTCCTCTTGGTGTTTCCATGGCAGCAAGTGTAGCGGGCCGGCGCGTTTATTTCGCATGCTCCGTGTTTCTTCACAGTCTTCTGCATAAACGTGAGCTGCTGTACACATGCTGGCTTATACACGGGGCTGGGGCTGATAGAGCGGGGCGATAGGCGGAGAACTATAGGGGTGGGTGAGGGTGGTCGGGGTCCTCAGTAACCCACTCTGTCCCTCGCAGGGCTCTGCGCCCCCCTGGCTGGCTGCCCCAGTGGCACTGCGGAGTGCGAGTCCTGTCCAACAGCAAGCTGGTGGGCTTCATCAGCGCCATCCCTGCTGACATCCACATCTACGACACGTGAGTAACACAGACTGGAACACACGGCACCTGAACCACCCCTAACACAGGCTGGAACACACTGCACCTGAACCAGCACCTAACACAGGCTGGAACACACTGCACCTGAACCAGCACCTAACACAGGACACAACACACTGCACCTGAACCAGCACCTAACACAGGACACAACACACTGCACCCGAACCAGCACCTAACACAGGACACAACACACTGCACCCGAACCAGCACCTAACACAGGACACAACACACTGCACCCGAACCAGCACCTAACACAGGACACAACACACTGCACCCAAACCAGCACCTAACACAGGACACAACACACTGCACCCGAACCAGCCCCTAACACAGGACACAACTCACTGCACCCGAACCAGCCCTTAACACAGGACACAACACACTGCACCCGACCCAGCCCCTAACACAGGCTGGAACACACTGCACCTGAACCAGCCCCTAACACAGGACACAACACACTGCACCTGAACCAGCCCCAAACACAGGATGGAACACACTGCACCTGAACCAGCCCCAAACACAGGATGGAACACACTGCACCCGAACCAGCCCCTAACACAGGCTGGAACACACTGCACCTGAACCGGCCCCTAACACAAGACAGAACACACTGCACCTGAACCGGCCCCTAACACAGGACAGAACACACTGCACCTGAACCAGCCCCTAACACAGGACACAACACACTGCACCCGAACCAGCCCCTAACACAGGACGGAACACACTGCACCCGAACCAGCCCCTAACACAGGACACAACACACTGCACCCGAACCAGCCCCTAACACAGGCTGGAACACACTGCACCTGAACCAGCCCCTAACACAGGACACAACACACTGCACCCGAACCAGCCCCTAAAACAGGCTGGAACACACTGCCCCCGAACCAGCCCCTAACACAGGACGGAACACACTGCACCTGAACCAGCCCCTAACACAGGACACAACACACTGCACCCGAACCAGCCCCTAAAACAGGCTGGAACACACTGCACCTGAACCAGCCCCTAGCACAGGATGGAACACACTGCACCTGAACCAGCCCCTAACACAGGACAGAACACACTGCACCTGAACCAGCCCCTAAAACAGGCTGGAACACACTGCACCTGAACCAGCCCCTAACACAGGATGGAACACACTGCACCTGAACCAGCCCCTAACACAGGACGGAACACACTGCACCTGAACCAGCCCCTAACACAGGTCACAACACACTGCACCCGAACCAGCCCCTAAAACAGGCTGGAACACACTGCACCTGAACCAGCCCCTAACACAGGATGGAACACACTGCACCTGAACCAGCTCCTAACACAGGACACAACACACTGCACCCGAACCAGCCCTTAACACAGGACACAACACACTGCACCCGACCCAGCCCCTAACACAGGCTGGAACACACTGCACCTGAACCAGCCCCTAACACAGGACACAACACACTGCACCTGAACCAGCCCCAAACACAGGATGGAACACACTGCACCCGAACCAGCCCCTAACACAGGCTGGAACACACTGCACCTGAACCGGCCCCTAACACAGGACAGAACACACTGCACCTGAACCGGCCCCTAACACAGGACAGAACACACTGCACCTGAACCAGCCCCTAACACAGGACACAACACACTGCACCCGAACCAGCCCCTAACACAGGACGGAACACACTGCACCCGAACCAGCCCCTAACACAGGACACAACACACTGCACCCGAACCACCCCTAACACAGGCTGGAACACACTGCACCTGAACCAGCCCCTAACACAGGACACAACACACTGCACCCGAACCAGCCCCTAACACAGGCTGGAACACACTGCACCTGAACCAGCCCCTAACACAGGACAGAACACACTGCACCTGAACCAGCCCCTAAAACAGGCTGGAACACACTGCACCTGAACCAGCCCCTAACACAGGATGGAACACACTGCACCTGAACCAGCCCCTAACACAGGACAGAACACACTGCACCTGAACCAGCCCCTAAAACAGGCTGGAACACACTGCACCTGAACCAGCCCCTAACACAGGATGGAACACACTGCACCTGAACCAGCCCCTAACACAGGACGGAACACACTGCACCTGAACCAGCCCCTAACACAGGTCACAACACACTGCACCCGAACCAGCCCCTAAAACAGGCTGGAACACACTGCACCTGAACCAGCCCCTAACACAGGATGGAACACACTGCACCTGAACCAGCCCCTAACACAGGACGGAACACACTGCACCTGAACCAGCCCCTAACACAGGCTGGAACACACTGCACCTGAACCAGCCCCTAACACAGGACGGAACACACTGCACCTGAACCAGCCCCTAAAACAGGCTGGAACACACTGCACCTGAACCAGCCCCTAACACAGGATGGAACACACTGCACCTGAACCAGCCCCTAACACAGGACGGAACACACTGCACCTGAACCAGCCCCTAACACAGGTCACAACACACTGCACCCGAACCAGCCCCTAAAACAGGCTGGAACACACTGCACCTGAACCAGCCCCTAACACAGGATGGTACACACTGCACCTGAACCAGCCCCTAACACAGGACGGAACACACTGCACCTGAACCAGCCCCTGAAACAGGCTGGAACACACTGCACCTGAACCAGCCCCTGAAACAGGCTGGAACACACTGCACCTGAACCAGCCCCTAACACAGGACGGAACACACTGCACCCGAACCAGCCCCTAACACAGGACGCAACACACTGCACCCGACCCAGCCCCTAACACAGGCTGGAACACACTGCACCTGAACCAGTCCCTAACACAGGACAGAACACACTGCACCTGTACCAGCCCCTAACACAGGACACAACACACTGCACCTGAACCAGCCCCTAACACAGGACACAACACACTGCACCCGAACCAGCCCCTAACACAGGACGGAACACACTGCACCCGAACCAGCCTCTAACACAGGACACAACACACTGCACCCGAACCAGCACCTAACACAGGACACAACACACTGCACCCGAACCAGCCCCTAACACAGGACGGAACACACTGCACCCGAACCAGCCCCTAACACAGGACACAACACACTGCACCCGAACCAGCACCTAACACAGGACACAGCACACTGAACCCGAACCAGCCCCTAACACAGGACACAACACACTGCACCCGACCCAGCCCCTAACACAGGCTGGAACACACTGCACCTGAACCAGCCCCTAACACAGGGCACAACACACTGCACCTGAACCAGCCCCTAACACAGGACACAACCCACTGCACCCGAACCAGCCCCTAAAACAGGCTGGAACCCACTGCACCTGAACCAGCCCCTAACACAGGACGGAACACACTGCACCTGATCCAGCCCCTAACACAGGACACAACACACTGCACCTGATCCAGCCCCTAACACAGGACACAACACACTGCACCCGAACCAGCCCCTAAAACAGGCTGGAACCCACTGCACCTGAACCAGCCCCTAACACAGGACGGAACACACTGCACCCGAACCAGCCCCTAACACAGGACGGAACACACTGCACCTGAACCAGCCCCTAAAACAGGCTGCAACACACTGCACCTGAACCAGCCCTTAACACAGGACACAACACACTGCACCTGAACCAGCCCCTAGCACAGGACACAACACACTGCACCCGAACCAGCCCCTAACACAGGACACAGCACACTGAACCCGAACCAGCCCCTAACACAGGACACAACACACTGCACCCGACCCAGCCCCTAACACAGGCTGGAACACACTGCACCTGAACCAGCCCCTAACTGGGGGCACAACACACTGCACCTGAACCAGCCCCTAACACAGGACACAACACACTGCACCCGAACCAGCCCCTAACACAGGACGGAACACACTGCACCCGAACCAGCCCCTAACACAGGACACAACCCACTGCACCCGAACCAGCCCCTAAAACAGGCTGGAACCCACTGCACCTGAACCAGCCCCTAACACAGGACGGAACACACTGCACCTGATCCAGCCCCTAACACAGGACACAACACACTGCACCTGATCCAGCCCCTAACACAGGACACAACAGACTGCACCCGAACCAGCCCCTAAAACAGGCTGGAACCCACTGCACCTGAACCAGCCCCTAACACAGGACGGAACACACTGCACCTGAACCAGCCCCTAACACAGGACGGAACACACTGCACCTGAACCAGCCCCTAAAACAGGCTGCAACACACTGCACCTGAACCAGCCCTTAACACAGAACGGAACACACTGCACCTGAACCAGCCCCTAACACAGGACGGAACACACTGCACCCGAACCAGCCCCTAACACAGGACAGAACACACTGCACCCGAACCAGCCCCTAACACAGGACAGAACACACTGCACCTGAACCAGCCCCTAACACAGGACACAACACACTGCACCTGAACCAGCCCCTAAAAGAGGCTGGAACACACTGCACCTGAACCAGCACCTAACACAGGACAGAATTGTTATGAAACTTGGCGGTAACGTTGTTTACCAGAAGTTATTGAGAGTATCAGATTGTGGAGATATATTTATTTAATTCATATATTATGGAGGTGTCTCTGTCTGTACATCTGTCTATATGTCCTGTATATCCCACGTACATTTTTCCATACATCTTGAGCACAATAAGTTATTCCACATTCTGCAAATCAGTCGTGTTAATATACTTCACCATGATACTGACCCCTGGATGGTACATTCATTTTCATTCCCCCCTGCGGACGCTCCTGCTGCGTTTCCGGTATGTGGCTTTGCGGTTTGCTGCAGTTGCTGCGCTAACAGTCTTGCCCTCCTTTGTCTTTGTGCTCCAGAGAGAAGAGGATGGTTGAGATTAACTTCCTCTGCGTGCACAAGAAGCTGCGGTCGAAGCGAGTGGCGCCGGTTCTGATCCGGGAGATCACCAGGAGGGTGAACCTGCAGGGGATCTTCCAGGCCGTCTACACCGCTGGCGTGGTGCTGCCCAAACCCGTCAGCACATGCAGGTCCGGAACTGACTTCAAACAGCGATAACGCGGCACAGGTGGTTCAGATAGGGTCCAGTATCCCAGCGCCTAGTGGTGTGCGTCACGAGATATCAGACCCTTTTGGAACACCCTGGAGTGTGTTACTGTGCTTATAAAACAGGGGTCGCTAACAAAACCTCGGAGTAATTAATCTCGATGATACAGCTTGCTCAGCACACTGCCAGTTTGTTTTTATGTATAATATAATACAATTAATGTGTACCAAAAAGAGACAATCGGATACATTATTAATATACTCTGTAAACGTAACTTGTGCTGGCTCTGGGATTCCCAGTCCTCATATTGACTTTACCCCTATGCTGGTGCTTCATTCTCCCCTCTCCCGTATCCTCTCCTGTCTCCTCTCCCGTATCCTCTCCCGTCTCCCCTCCCGTATCCTCTCCCGTATACTTTCCCGTCTCCCTCCCTATCCTCTCCCCTCTCCCTCCCGTATCCTCTCCCTCTCCCTCCCGTATCCTCTCCTTCTCCCTTCTCCCGTATCCTCCTCTCCCTCTCCCGTATCCTCTCCCCTCCCCTCTCCCGTATCCTCTCCCTCTCCCTTCTCCCGTATCCTCTCCCCTCTCCCTTCTCCCGTATCCTCTCCCTTCTCCCTTCTCCCGTATCCTGTCCCTTCTCCCTTCTCCCGTATCCTGTCCCTTCTCCCTTCTCCCGTATCCTGTCCCCTCTCCCCTCCCGTATCCTGTCCCCTCTCCCCTCCCGTATCCTGTCCTCTCTCCCCTCCCGTATCCTGTCCTCTCTCCTCCCGTATCCTGTCCTCTCTCCTCCCAGTATCCTGTCCTCTCTCCCTCCCGTATCCTGTCCCTCTCCCCTCCCGTATCCTGTCCTCTCTCCCTCCCGTATCCTGTCCTCTCCTCTCCTCGTATCCTCTCTCCTCTCCCTCCCTATCCTCTCCCTCTCCCTCTCTCTCTCCTACTTCTCTCTCTCTCTCTCTCTCTCTCTCTCTCTCTCTCGGAGGATTGTGGGATTGTGGGAGGAGCCAGGTGGTGAGTGGAGCGCGGGAGTTGTGATTCAGGAGAATCTAAGCTTTTGCAATTTATTTATATATATTTATATTTTTTTGTTTTATGTAAATTTTGTTTGTCGGTTTAGCGTAATAGTGGTAGTATATTTGTGAGTCATTGTTGTTTGTTTAGCTGATCATAGATCAGCAGAAACGCCGATATGGCGGTAGTTCGGGGAGGGGGTGTTGACTCGCCGCACGGCTGCCGCTGTGTGCCTGATGTCGGGTGTCGGTGGAGGAATGCCTGGTGGCGATAGGAGAGGTTGTGGGCTTTAATAAAATAAAATCAGCTTCAAGGATGAATAAAGCTCTAGTCATTTTTTAACTGATTTGGTTTTGGTAGATAAGCTAGTGGAGGAGGGGTTTAGTGTGCAGGGGTCTTTTATTGAAGTTTCACCTTTAGTGACACCCGTAACCAAAGTAATACTGTCTAATGTCCCTCCCTTCTTAAAAAACGAGTTACTGGAAAGAGAGTTAGCAAGATATGGAAAATTGATGTATCCCATTAAGACGATCCCTCTAGGATGCAAAACTCCCAGTGTTAAACATGTCTTGTCTTTTAGAAGACAAGCGCTTATTTTACAACACGATCCTAATTTAGTTATTGAAGTAGCGTGGAACTTTAATGTCGAGGGGACGAATTGTGTTGTTTTTGCCAGTTCTGATACAATGAGGTGTTTTAAATGTGGAGCTCAGGGACATCAAAGAAAACAGTGTCCGAGAAACAGGGATCGGGCTGAAGCAGAGCAGGATAAGGGAGCTCCTGGCGGGAGGAGGCTAGGGGCGATCGGGGAGAGCGGGAGGACGAGCAGCCCCGGAGCCAGCACAGCCCGAGACGGCGGAACCAGCAGAGCCCGAGGTCGCGGTGCCTGAAGCAGCAGAGCCCGAGGCAGCGGTGCCTGAAGCCGCGGTGCCTGAAGCGCGGTGCCTGAAGCAGCAGCGCCAGCCGTGTCTGAAGCAGTGTCGACACCGCAGCATAAGAGACACAGTCAAGCGCAGACAGCCTCAGGGCAAGAGACTGGACAAAGCCAAGAAGAGTTTGAAATGGTGGCGAAAAAAGAAAAAGAAAACAAACCGCCTGAAGAAGGAGAGCCCAAGCGAGACCCTGGGTTAGTGTTTGTGGGCAGCGGGAGAAGACTCAGTCCCCGGGCGTGAAAGTTGCGGAGAGCGGAGGCGATCCCCAACCGATGCCTGAAGAGGAACTGACGTCTTCCCGCAGGCTGTGCCACCTTGCCCTGAGGAAGAAGGCACAAGCACAGAACTGCCCCAGTCTGACTACGAGACAGGTAGCAAGGCAGGAGGGGGCACCGAGGCTGAAGCTGAGGCTGTGGAGAGCGGCGAGGCCGCTGAAAAAGATGGGGCAGACGGCGAGGAAGACGAGGGCATGTACGAAGTCGGATGACGGGGCTCTCTGATTCCTCGCTAATCTCGGACGTCCCTGACAGCCAACCCGTCAGGAGAAAACTCTATACACTGCAGTACATTTGCAACTTCCTTGACAGTACTAAAGGTAAGAGGGAGTGGACATTAAAAGTTTTTTCCCGATTTAAAATTGTTTTTACATTCTGCGCATGTAGTCTCCCGGAAGTCCACACTTGAGGAGCTAGATCAGCAGAAGAGATACCGTTTAAAAAACTAGTACAGACGGTAAAGAAAATGTTACGCTCAAAAACATTATTTTAAAATGGATTTTTGTATTACGACTTTTTATTGCTTTTTTAGTGTTTGTTTTAACTTGATGGTCTTAAATATTCTAACCGCCATGGAAAAGTCTATTTTATTTCTTTTAACGTTAATGGCTGTAGACAGTCTTTAAAAGAGCACAGTTATTTGATTTTTAAAGCAGAAAAGGGCTGGGGTTGTGTTGCTGCAGGAGACGCACACTGAGCAGGAGAATGAGGCGGTCTGGCGGTCAGAGTGGGGAGGTCAGTGTGTGTTCAGTCACGGCTCCAGCACCAGCGCTGAGTAGCGGTGCTTTTAAATCAGACCTGGCTGTCACAGTAAAGCAAGTAGAAGAGATTGAGAAAGGGCGGCTTTTAAAAGTACAAACACAAATGGCTGGTTTTAACTTTACTTTTATAAATATTTATGCACCAAATACAGGAAGAGAAAGAACTGTATTGTTTAATAAGTTGAATCAGACCATTTTAAAATGCAATAATAATGACGTATTAGTGGTTGCGGGTGATTTTAATTGTACTGTGGATTTTACAAAGGATAGGAATACTGAGGAGCCACATCCTCAATCCTCCAGAGACCTAACTGCAGTTTTACAGTCCAGTGACCTGGTTGACGTATGGAGATGTTTGCACCCTCATGCTCGACAGTACACCTGGTCCCAGTCTCGTAATAATTACACATCTAGAGCACGACTGGACCAGCTTTATTCATTCCGTTGTCACCTCAATTTTTTGTAGGGGCAAGTATCATTCCTAATAGTCTGTCAGACCACCACTGCCTGTTAGTTACTGTACTTATTCCAACTGAAGCACATAAATCCTCTTATTGGCATTTTAACATTCAATTATTAAAAGACTGTAAATTTGGAATTATTTTTAAAGAGTTTTGGAAAATCTGGCAAAAACAAAAGAACAATTATCAAGATTTAAGGCAGTGGTGGGACATTGGGAAAAACAAATTAAAATTTTTGTCAGCAGTACACCCTGGAGGCAACCAGGTCACTGGACAAAGCAGTCAGGGAGTTAGAGAGAGACATTCTAAATTTAGAAAATAACGAAGATCACTCCAATGAGCAAACATTCCAAAAAATAAAAGAGAAAAGAAATGTGCTGGGCAGCTTGCTGGAGGAGAAGGTGAAGGGGCGTTGGTGCGTTCTCGCCTGTGGAGCTGAGGGACATGGATGCACCCACTTCCTTCTTCTTTGGCCTGGAGAAAAGAGAGCATGCAGCCAGCAGCTGAGGTGTGTGCGAATGCCCTGCGGCAGAGAACTATACAGCAGAGAGGAGATCAGTGAGGCAGCTGTGCAGTTCTACAAGCAGCTATTCACTAAAGAACAATGTGATCCTGATGACACAGAGACCCTGTTCCAGGATCTACCCAGCCTGAGTGAGGAGGAGCAGAGAGGACTGGATACAGAGCTGACCTTCGAGGAACTGACCACTGCAATGACACAGCTCTCCAGCGGGAAGGCGCCTGGGATAGATGGCCTCCCTGCTGAGTTTTTCAAACATTTCTGGGGGTGATCGGGAGGACTTCTTCCAGGTGCTGAAGGAGAGTCTGGAGAGGAAAGAACTGCCTCTCAGCTGCCGCAGGGCAGTGATCACACTGCTGCCCAAGAAAGGAGACCTCTGCCTTTTAAAGAACTGGAGACCTGTTTCGCTTTTATGTGCAGATTCGAAAATAATTTCTAGATGTCTCGCAAATAGACTTAAAAAGGTTTTAAGTACAGTAATACATAAAGATCAAAGCTATTGTATCCCAGGAAGATCTATTTTTGATAACCTGTTTTTAATTAGAGATTTTTAACTTTGAGTGAAACATGTCATTTTAATGTGGGATTGGTCTCCCTTGATCAAGAGAAGGCTTTCGATAGGGTCGACCACACCTACCTTGTGAAAGTCCTGAGAGCCTTCGGTTTGGCCCTGTTTTTATTTCCTACATTGAGCTTTTATATGCTAATGTTTTTAGTGTTTTAAAGATTAATAATGGGTTGAGCAAACCTTTCTCAGTGAGCAGGGGCATTAGACAGGGCTGCTCTCTGTCTGGCATGCTGTATTCATTGACAATAGAGCCACTGTTGCATCTTCTGAGGGGCAGGTTGTCTGGCTGGGCAGTGCCTGCCTCACCCGCCCCTGTCTCTGTGAAAGTATCGGCCTACGCTGATGATGTGAGCGTGTTTGTGTGCAGTGATGGGGACGCCCAGGCCCTGAAGGAGAGCTTGGCAGTATTTCAGAGAGCATCGCCAGCACGGATAAACTGGGCAAAATGCAACACCTTCCTGTCAGGCGGTTGGCAGGAGGGGGGCCCCCACACTGCCTCAGGCCCTGCAATGGGACAGGACTGGGATTAAGGTGCTGGGGGTGTTCTTTGGGACAGAGCCGCTCATGCAGAAGAACTGGGAGGGCCTGGTGGATAAGGTGAGGGGCGGCTGCACAGCTGGCAGGGGCTGCTGGCTCAGCTGTCATTCAAGGGAGGGTCCTGGTCATCAATAATTTGGTGGCCTCAATGCTATGGCACAAGTTGACGTGTCTGGACCCCCAAGGGGAATGGTAGAGGAGATTCAGAGGATATTGCTGGATTTCTTCTGGAGCGGGAGACACTGGCTGAGGCCGGCAGTTCTGTACCTCCCCACTGATGAAGGGGGGCAAGGCTTGGTCAGCATTGCCAGCAGGGTGGCAGCCTTCAGACTGCAGGCAGTGAAAAGGCTCCTGTATGCTGAGGAAGGTGCTCACTGGAGAGAGATAGCCTTTTATTTTCTGAGACGAGTAGGAGGAATGGGGTTAGATCGGGCCTGTTCTTAATTAATTTTTCCAGGTTAGATAAGACAGGTCTCCCTCTTTTATGTTAATGTTTTTAAAATGTGGCAAACAGTAAGAGTGGAGAGGGAGAAAGGGTCACTAGAGGAGCCCCTCTTCTTTAATCCGTTTTTCCCATTCATTTTTTCAGTCGGAGGTGCTGTGTGCCAGTTTTGTTAAGGCCGGTATAACCCGACTGGCCCACCTGATTGAGTCAGGCCACCCCTCTTGGATCTCAGCGGCTCAGCTGGCCGGACGGCTGGGCTGGCCGGAGAGGCTGGCTGAGAAAATAATTAATGAGCTGAAGAACTCTCTCCCCGAAACTCAAGGAGGTTTTGGGAGAGGGGCTAGCTGGGGGTCAGAGCAGGAGGGGACCCCTTTTTCCCTGTAATTTTTTTATCCCCAGGTTTAGGTGAGGAAGAGGGCGGGAAGGAGTGAGGATAGGAAAGTGGAGAGAGTAAGAAATATAGCTCTCCACACAGCAGAGGGGAAAAACTATATGAGCTGCATGTTAAAACAGTCCAGTCCAAGCAGCTAAAAGGGCTTGTAGACACAAAGTGGAGAAGCCATTTACAGGCAGCAGAAGAAAGAGAGCCAGTGTGGAGGGTCTTATACAAACTGCCCTTAACTAAAAGAGTAGGGGACCTGCAGTGGAGGATTTTGCATTGTGCCGTGTCTACGGGACGGTTCCTCCACAGAGTGGACCCCACTATCAGTGCGGAGTGCTGTTTCTGTGGGGAGGAGGAGACAGTGTTCCACACCTTCAGTGATTGTGTCAGGCTGGGGTCGTTTTTTCATCTCTTGCAGGCGCTCCTGCAAGCTTTTGGGGTGATTTTTAGCAAGGAGATTTTTATTTTTGGGTTCCCCTATAGTTTTAAATCAAGGAATAGGAGTGTTTTAATTAACTTTATTTTAGGGCAGGCAAAATTGGCCATTTTAAAATCCAGGAAAAATAAGATTTTAGAGGCAGGACTAACAGATGTTGTCCGATTGTTTCGTATTTTAGCAATCAGCCGTGTAATGGTGGATTTTAATTATTTTAAAATGGTCAGTAACCTGGAGGGCTTTCAGGAGAGGTGGTGTGTGGGAGACGCCTTGTGCTCATTGAGTGAGGAGGGTGAGCTGCTGTTTAACTTCTAGGTTTCTTTATATTTTGTTTTATTATTTTTACAGTGTTTATTACTTTACTATTAATCTGTTTTACAGGAAAACACTGTTTAATTTTTTGGCTTTTTGTGTTTTATTTATATTTTATGATCCTTTTATTTGGTTCAAATCTGTTGTTAAAGGAGAACATGTGTTGATTTTATGCTGATGCGTTGGGGAGGTTTTGGCTGTTCCCCGGAGCCAGCAAGTATCTTAATCGTTTATCTTTTATTATTGTTATTGAATGGATTTTAATTGCAATGATTTAATAAAGGATCTTAAAAAGTCAAAAAGTCTCTCTCT
Source organism: Acipenser oxyrinchus oxyrinchus (assembly GCA_030684275.1). Lineage (NCBI taxonomy): Eukaryota > Metazoa > Chordata > Actinopteri > Acipenseriformes > Acipenseridae > Acipenser > Acipenser oxyrinchus. The sequence continues at coordinate 16,188,492 of CM060269.1, read as the reverse complement.
CTCTCTCTCTCTCTCTCTCTCTCTCTCTCTCTCTCTCTCTCTCTCTCTCTCTCTCAGGTACTGGCACAGATCTCTGAACCCTCGCAAGCTGATTGAGGTGAAGTTCTCCCACCTGAGCAGGAACATGACAATGCAGCGCACCATGAAGCTCTACCGCCTGCCTGAGGTCTGTCTGTGTGTGTGCTTGTCTGTGTCTGTGCGTGTCTGTCTGTGTGCCTGCCTGTGCCTGTCTGTGTCTGTGCCTGTGTGCCTGCCTGACTTTCCCTGTCTTATTTTAAGATGCTTTCACCCGAGTTCAGGAGCTGCTGTTTTCATTTGTTTCATTTATTTTTAATTTTTCATGTATTTTGTTGTTACGTCGTCTTGATGAAAATATGAGAAATTCGGCAGTAATAAATTTGGAAATTGAGATCATACTCCTCTAGGAACCTGCTGTATATATTTTTTTAATTTGCTTGTTGACCTTTCTAATCGCTTACAAGAAGAGTTAACGAGTGTTGGATGCGTCATGTCGCCCCCCACAGGCCCCGAAGAACAGCGGGCTGCGCCCCATGCAAAGGAAGGACGTCCCGGCGGTGCACCGGCTGCTCCAGGGGTCCCTGCAGCAGTTCCACCTGACCCCCGCCATGAGCCCCGACGAGGTGGAGCACTGGCTGCTGCCCCGCGAGAACATCATCGACACGACGTCGTGGAGGTCAGCACCGCGCCGCTCGCACTGTCCTCTCACTGCTGTGTGTGTATGTGCTCTCGATGCGTGGCTGCAGAGAGAGTTATATTGCATGTCGGTTTGTGGTGGTACATTTCTTTTTGTAAAGTGCTGTGAGATGCCTTTGGCATCAGCGCTATAGAAATGAAGCTGCTTTGTTGTGTCAATTCTAAAGTGGGCTCAGTTCAGTGCACTGCTGCTCAGTCACTGTGTTTACATGCACAAGGAATCAATCCTTATGTAGTAGATTGTTTTGTATCCCTAACACAAATGTGCAGTTTCCAAGTCAAAGTCAGTGGGGTTCGGAGGAATCTGTGCTTCCGACCCTGTATGAGCTTGAATTTCATTAAGCACTCCCAGCAGCCCGATCCCAGCTGTGCAGAGAGACGGTCTGGGAGTGGAATCTGATTACACTGCAGATGCAGTAATTTTATATATATATACACTACCGGTCAAAAGTTTTAGAACACCCCCATTTTTCCAGTTTTTATTGAAATTTAAGCAGTTCAAGTCCAGTGAATAACTTGAAATGGTACAAAGGTAAGCGGTAAACTGCCAGAGGTTAAAAAAAAGTTTAGGTTACCAAAAACTGAAAATAATGTACATTTCAGAGTTATATAAAAAGGCCTTTTTCAGGGAACAAGTAATGGGTTAACAACTTACAGCTGTTCTGCAGCAATGGAAGTAAATTAAGCCTTGAAAGTTGATGCTAACAATTCCTACAGGTGTCCCAACTTTTGTTGATTACTTACAAACCCTCTGTCTGTATAAAAGCAGTGTTGGAACAGACTGTGTTACTACACCCTCTTAAGCATTATTTGGACAGTATTGTACTGCAGGAAGTAGTATATTGCTATCATAATGGCGAGAAAAAGGCAATTAACAAAGGAAGACAGACAGACCATTATAACCCTTAAAAGTGTAGGTCTTTCCTTTAGAGAAATTGCAAAGAAAGCCAAGGTGTCAGTGAGTATAGTTTCCTACACCATCAAAAGGCACTTGGAAACTGGAGGAAACTCTGACAGGAAGAGGTCTGGCAGACCCAAAGCCACAACAGAATCAGAAGACAAGTTTCTGAGAGTCAACAGCTTGCATGATAGGCGGCTCACAGGACAACAGCTTCAAGCACAGCTTAACATTGGTCGAAGTAAGCAAGTCTCAGTTTCAACTGTGAAGAGAAGACTTCGAGCTGCAGGTTTGACAGGTCGAGTGACAGTAAGAAAGCCATTGCTAAGATGGCAAAATAAGAAAAAGAGGCTTGCCTGGGCCATGAAGCACCGCCAGTGGACTACTGAAGACTGGAAGAAGGTCTTATGGACCGAAGAATCAAAATTTGAAATCTTCGGTTCATCACGCAGGGTTTTTGTACGCCGTCGAGTAGGCGAAAGGATGGTTCCTCAGTGTGTGACACCAACTGTCAAACATGGAGGAGGAAGCGTGATGGTCTGGGGCTCTTTTGCTGGATCCAGAGTCGGCGACTTGCACAGAGTGAGTGGCACCCTGAACCGAAACGGCTAGCACAGCATTTTGCAGCGCCATGCAATACCCTCTGGTATACGCCTAGTTGGTCAGGGGTTCATCCTACAGCAAGATAATGACCCAAAACATACCTCCAGGCTATGTCAGAACTACCTTAGAAGAAAAGAACAAGACGGTAGGCTTCAAATCATGGAATGGCCAGCACAGTCTCCAGACTTAAACCCCATCGAGCTGGTTTGGGATGAACTGGACAGAAGGGTGAAAGCAAAGCAACCTACAAGTGCAACACATTTGTGGGAACTTCTGCAACAGTGTTGGGAAGAACTTTCCAAACAATATTTGATTTCCATTGTAGAAAGAATGCCACGAAGTGTGTTCGGCTGTTATATCTGCAAAGGTGGCTACTTTGAGTCAAAAATTTAGATTAAATTTTGTTAAACAAAACGATTCCATGATTTCTTTTTTATCTCCAATTGTTTATTTGTTCTATGCTTTAATTTCAGAGTACATTGAGACATTAAACTGCGTAAATTTCAATAAAAACTGGAAAAATGGAGGTGTTCTAAAACTTTTGACTGGTTGTGTGTGTGTGTGTGTGTGTGTGTGTGTGTGTGTGTTTGTTTGTTTGTTTGTTTGTTTGTTTGTTTATTTATTTTATTTATTTATTTATTTATTTATTTGTGATGGAGGTCTTCTTTATGATGGCTTTGGTAATAGCTTACAAACATTACGCACATGTTAAAAAGTTCAAACAGGAATAATGCTCAAGTTTCAATGCTTGGGGAAATTAAACCAGAGAATAGCACCCTGGAGAGACGTCAGAAATGTTCCACTTGCTTCACTCCTGCTCTTCGCCTGTTTTCACCTTCCTGTTAACCCCTTGTGTGCAGAACCCCGATGGCAGCATAACGGACTTCTTGAGCTTCTACACCCTGCCCTCCACCATCATGAACCACCCTGTCCACAAGAGCCTGAAGGCAGCCTACTCCTTCTACAACGTGCACACCACCACCCCGCTGCTGGAGCTCATGAGCGACGCACTCGTCCTGGCCAAATCGGTGAGGGGAGGGAGGGAGGGGAGGAGGGGAGGGAGGGGAGGGAGGGAGGGAGGGAGGGAGGGAGGGAGGGAGGAGGGAGGGGAGGGAGGGAGGGAGGAGGGAGGGGAGGGGAGGGAGGGAGGGAGGGGAGGGAGGGAGGGGAGGGAGGGGAGGGAGGGAGGGAGGGGAGGGAGGGAGGGGAGGGAGGGAGGGAGGGAGGGAGGAGGGGAGGGCAGCCCAGCCCAGCCCAGCCCAGCCCAGCCCAGCCCAGCCCAGCCCAGCCCAGCCCAGCCCAGCCCAGCAGTACTGAGCTGGGGTCGGGGAGGGGAGGTGGAGGGATTGTTTTTTGTTACATTTTTTACTACTTTTTAAGGATGTTTAAACGTTATCCATTTGTTAAGAATTTGGTCGAAACATTGAACCTGTTATGGAACCTGTTGGGCTCTGTGTTTATGCAGTAGTAACTGCACAGTCTCCGAATGCACCTCCAGTAGTAACTGCACAGTCTCTGAATGCACCTCCAGTAATAACTGCACAGTCTCTGAATGCACCTCCAGTAATAACTGCAGTCTCCGAATGCAGCTCCCTTGGTTTTGTTTTCTTTTCTGCACAGTGCTTTGTGATGCCATGTGTGTGAGTAGCACTGTATGAAATAAAAAGATGATGCAGTGCAGTACAGTGCAGTGCCTCTCTTGTCAGTACTCTTCATGCCATGCCATGCCATGCATTCCAGCCATGAGCACAGCATGTGGTGTAACCCTCCTCTCCTCCTCCAGAAAGGGTTTGATGTGTTCAACGCCCTGGACCTGATGGAGAACAAGACGTTCCTGGAGAAGCTGAAGTTTGGCATTGGGGACGGGAACCTGCAGTATTACCTGTACAACTGGAAGTGTCCCAGCATGGGCTCGGAGAAGGTGAGAGGAGAAGCAGAGCTGCATGAAGCGCTTACTGGAGCGCTCTGCAGGAAGGGTCGCTGCTGTGGATCAGGCTCATTTACCATTCACAGTGAAACGGGTGAAGAAACAGCTGCTGGGGTTTGTGTGGATCTCTGTTCTATACAGTCTAAGAGAAGCAGCGATCATCACAAACCCAAGCAGCTGTTTTTGGTTCACTTTTTAACCCTTTGCGGTCCTATGTCGGATATGGTCCGATATCGGAATTTTCCCTATCCGGTCCAATGTCGGACCCTGTCTGACATCATCAAAAAGACGTAAAAAACAGGTCTCTAGTTTTTCTCCGAAAAAGCCGAAAACCATTCAATGGCTGAGTGAGACCGATGGGAGCTGAGAGAAACTGAAAAAAAAAAAAGCGTATCTCATGAATACTGATAGACCCGACACCACATAGATAACACGGACATAAACAAACAAGATAGCTGCTTCTGCATCCAGCGCTCAAAGAACATCACAGACATTTTGCAGAGCTTTTTTTAGATGTTATATTAATAAAATAACGACTTAGATTGCATTATTGAGGAGTTTGGTGATAAAACGAGTGATCAAGAGATGATTGATATATGTACTATTAAGAGGCATTTGAAAAATATAGCGAACAAGGGGTGGGGTGGGGCTGGAGATGTAGTACTGAGTGTCCTGTTGAAATGCAGTGCCTTTTAAACCTGTTTTACTGTGAAAAAATACTTTTAAACAGCGCGTCTAAAATAAACTGCGCGTGTGAAAATAAATTGGACCTGACACGCGCTGAATAAATGGACTGCTAAGGGTTAAACGGTAAATGAGCCCGATCGAGGATCACGAGCCATTCAATGGCCGAGTGGGAATGACAGGAGCCGAGACAAGCCAATTTAAAAAAAAAAAAAAAGGCGTATCTCATGAATAGTCATACTTGCCCCTGGCATCAGATGGGGGCGGTCATAAGGAAACAAGCTGGTTGTTACTGTATCAGCGCACAGAGACTATCACAGACATCTGCAGAGCTTTTTTGAGATGTTATAGTAATAAAATAATGACTTGGATTGCATTATTGAGGAGTTTGGTGATAAAACGAGTGATCAGGAGATGGTTGATCGGTATGTACAATTATTATTATTATTATTATTATTATTATTATTATTATTATTATTATTATTATTATTTATTTCTTAGCATATGTGAAAGCGATAGCGAACGAAAGGGTGGGGCGGTGCTGGAGATGCCTAGTGAGTGCTTTGTTGATATGCAGGGCCTTTTAAACCTGTTTTACTGTGGGGGAAAAAAAATACTTTTAAACAGCGCGTCTAAAATTAACTGCGCGTGTGAATAAATTGGACCTGACGCGCAATTAATAAATGGACTGCAAAGGGTTAATTTCTAGTGGATACTGACTTCTAAAAAGAATGAAAGAAGAAAAAAAAACTCCAAGGAGCAAGTCTGCATGTAATGCATTATTGATTTATTGATTTTTGATCACTCTTGTTTTTCCTCCCCCCCCCCTCAGGTCGGCCTCGTGCTGCAGTGACCGATCATCAGCAAGGCTGGGAGCCAACGCCTCCGACACACCAGAAAACAGAATGGAGTCTGTGCGACCTTTGACCTGTGCTGCCATGGGAATGCGCCACCTTGTGAGGAGCCATGGACAACGGCCTTTATTTTAAAGGAAAAAAGAAGAAAAAAATTAAGATAAAAAATATAATTCCAATAAAACATACAACACTGACTTTATTGATTGTATTATCAGACAAGACATCATACTGTTAACAGTACAGGCGCTTGAGTTAACAACGTTCTTTCAATAAAACATCATTATTACAAAACTGTAATATATATATATATATATATATAAAATAGAATGCATTGATGAAAATCCAGGGTGGAAACAAGCTGCTGATTGAACTCGGAGAGCCATACTGGGAATGCACTGTCACGCTGTAGATTCATACTGGGAATGCACTGTCACGCTGTAGATTCATACTGGGAATGCTCTCTGTCCCTTGTAGATTCATACTGGGAATGCTCTCTACACCTCGTAGATTCATACTGGGAATGTAAAAATCCTAACCCCCAGCCAGGAGATGTTGGCACCTGTTTCCGTGGTCTGGTCTGCAGAGCCGTCGGGATCCATGCACGGATCAGCATGTTTCTCAGTGATCAGTGCAGGTGTTCACTTCACTGCTCTGTCTCAAGTTACAAACAAGAGAAAGAGGTTTAAAATGTCCTGGCTTTGAACTTGTCATCTTTAGATTGGTGAAAAGCAATGAAGCAAAGAGACTGTGGGAGGGGTCGGGGTGGTTATCTGCTTTGGTATACTAGAAATGTATGCGTGTGGATGAGCAAGCACTGCAATAAAGAACACAGGAAGGGTTTATGATTTCTGACCTCACAGTGATTGAAGGCTGCTTGCACAGCACAAGAAATGAAGAATATATTCAGCGTTCATTTCGACGTTGCAGTTCCCAAATAAACTAGAAATGACAGCCCTCCTGCCTTCTGCACCAGCTTGAGTGTGCGTGTGTGCGTTGTTTGTTTATGTTTCTTTCCAGCCAGGCTGTTCAGTATTTGCACTTGTCACGATTGTGGTACAGTACTTTTTCCCCATATTGAAACAAATCCGTACAATAAACGTTCAGTTGTTTTGATTGCTATAACCTTGTGCAGTGTTTGGGTTTAGCACACAACAAACACAATGTCGAATGAGATTTTGCTGGAGAAGTACTGAAGTCACGTTTTACACAATTATAACATTTAGTATTGCTTTCTAGTTAGGGTTGCAAAACTCCCAGGAATTTTGAGATTTGTAAATTTCCACCAGAATTTTTATGGAATTTTGTGGGAATATTGGGAATTTTCAGAAATATTCGGGAACTTTGGGAATTTTCATTTTGTAATATTGAACAGATAAGTGATCAGGGTAACTGTTGTTTCAGAAGAAAATAAAAACATGCTCTAAACACTTTTAAACTTTGGGTTCAAAGGATTTGAATTCTTAATTTTAGAACACAATTATAACTCAGTTTTGCTTCACATATTGTGCATCCTGTAAGTTATTTAAAAGATGCTGGATATGTCTAGCATAAAAGACTATAGGTCACTAGTATGCTGCAAGTACTGTTCAGTTATATACCATGCTCAAAACCAGAACATTGGTTACAAATGATTTGAACTCTTATCCTTTTCATTTCAGAACAGTCAACTCAATTTGTCATCTTAACACATCAATATATCAATTATTTGGAAACACAGTCCTACTTGCTGTCTATCATATACAGCAAGTAGTAAAATGGTTTAATAGTGATTGGCAACAATAAATAAAACAAAACAAACAAAAGTAATGGGACAGCCTTTCCAAACCTGACTATTCTGAGAGTGGGGCTCATTTCACCATGTTTACTGGAACTAATCACTCTGCCTAGAAAATAATTGGCATTAGATTTACTTAACAATGTTATCAGAGACTGAGTTGAATTCTTTTTATTATTACTATGATCATTTTTCGCTTGCTGGTTTCTCAGTCACTGTGAGTCGCATTCCGTTTGCATGTCATCTGGCTCTGTTTCACCATCAGGTTCACGGCGGTGTAACAGAGGATGAACGTGTATCTTTTAAACAGAGAAATATAAACACTTAAAGCCTAGACGGTTTCCATATCAATTAACAAAACATGCGACTAAAGAGACACGAAGTAACCCGTTTGAAATCTAAAACAGATTACTGTTTGATTGTTGCGTTCATAATTTTAAAACAAAATTAACGACACACATTCATAGGTTTAAATAAACTCACACACGCAAATCAAATCTAGAAAAATACATTTCTTTTGTTGTTAATATATGTTTTTATTTAAAATAACTCAAAAAACTGTTACGATGAAATAATGCATGAACACCTCACAGTATTTACTTACATTATTATTTTCTTAGCAGACGCCATTATCCTGGGCGACTTACAATTGTTACAAGATATCACATTATTTTTACATACAATTACCCATTTATACAGTTAGAACAATTATGCAGTTACTGGAGCAATCTAGGTAAAGTACCTTGCTCAAGGGTACAGCAGCAGTGTCCCCCACTGGGGATTGAACCCACGCCCCTCCGGTCAAGAGTCCACAGCCCTAACCACTACTCCACACTGCTGCCCTTAAAGTGAAGGTAGGTCAATAATGCAACAAAAAGTGTGACGTTTTCTTTTCTCCACGGCAGTGTAAAGATCATTCAGCTGTATGTACAGTAGCTTACTGACAGAGTTTGAGGCGGGATATCCTACTATAGGTAGCAGATTTCACGGTACAGACCGTTTCTCATGGCCGTTATATTTTGGCAGGCGCGTAGCGTCCATTGAGGCAACGAGGCGCCGCCTCGGTAAAAATTCTTAATTGTGAAGACAAAGTTAAAAAAAACCAAAACGTACCCACTTTATTTTTTAAGAGTGTAAAATTGTTATATATATAATTTTTAATTTCTTCACATTACTGTTATCTCGATCTGTATAGGCACTGTGGTATGTAAAATTCGCGCCCCACAAAGACGTTTCCATTAGTCAGTTTCCCAAGTTACTCTGTACTCTGGTTTACAGTGCAGCACTAACATGAAACGGAGAAAAAACCAACCAATTACACATTTCTTTATAGAGAAGCCAACTCTTGGTAAGAATCAATGTTAAGTGAATTTATCATTTATATTGTTGTTTTCCCCTGCACAATGTGATGTTTAGCTGCAATACGTTTTGATAAATCTTTTTTTTTTTTCATGTAGAATGTTTTAACGCCAGCACAGCAAAAATCCAAGTACCTGTTTTTATGATGACATTAAATGTGTAGCTAAACCGGGATAGCTGGCTGTGTTTTTTTTTTTCTCGTCACTTTAACTGGACAGTCAGCTCGTCCAAGTATCACCCAGCGTTTTATTATAGCATAGTGGCTGTGTATTTGCATCTATAGCGACCCGGCCTGTCCGCTAGGCAGCACCAGGACCTCTGCGACCGGTTTCCCCCGCCTGAAGTACTGTACTGCTTCCTATCGTCGATTTATATTGACAAAAGAATATTAGAATTGAGTGAGAAACTGTGTAAACGTTCAAAGGAGTTCTAGCGTTCAGAGGTGGGCACATCACATTATTATTATTATTATTATTGGTGAATACTTTGTCAAAGTACTAAAGAGTCATACAAATATTGTACACACAGCCATTATATGTCTTAAACCCAGCCGTCAGAGTCCAGAGCTCTAACTACGACTACCACAGCCAGGGCCTGGCGCCAAACAGATTTGTGGGCCCCGATTTGTGGAACCATTGTAAAAGACAGGGGATCGACACAGATGATGTCTTTCACACATCACGTTTTTGAGCGCCGTTTTTTTCCATCATTTTCTTAGTCACTTGTTCCTTGATGTTTACTCTCCCGCTCTGAAACAGTGCATGCACAGGCAATACACCTGTAGGGTACACTCAAAACACACTACTAGTCACTTTCAAAACACTCTCAAGCTCAGAACATGTTGCTTTTTACAGTTACATTTGTGTTTTCCCCAAATGTTTTTCATCTAAAGTAAACTGAATTAACTAACATAACACTGTACTAATAGAAACTGTAACCATACAAATGTACTGTATATCAAAATACAGAGTTGAAATACAAAGCAAACAAAAAATAAAGATTACCAAAATTAACTATACACAAAAAAAACATTACTACATACAGAAACACACACAGACGAATACAGTAAATTGGAATCTATGGCTAATGGATGCCTTCTTGCTTGAACCAAAGTCATTGTATTTATCTTGCTCTTAATTGTATTATTACTTGTACTGTGATACTTGAAATGTATTTGCTTACGACTGTAAATCGCCCTGGAGAAGGGCATCTGCTAAGAAATAAATAATAAATAATAATAATAATAATAATAATAATAATAATAATAATAATAATAATAATAATACTGGTTTGAGTTCCTTTGCTTCAAAAACAACAATCATTCTTGAGGGATTACACATTTTTTTCACTATACAACATGCTTTGAATATGTTATCTTGTTTAATACAACTTTTTTAATGAACAAAAAAAAAGTTTAATTAATATTATAACAAATAGTAACATACTGATGTACATACTGATAGAATGTGTCTATTTTGTGGCTCACCTTTGTCGTTTTTTTGCATACCTTGTATTTGTACATTAGTTAGCCACAAGTAATGAAAAAACGCTGGCACTGTCTCCGAAAATTAGCCAGTGTCAGCACCAGTCACAGTAGTGTCAGCACCAGTCACATTGTCAGCACCAGTCACAGTATCAGCACCAGTCAATGTCAGCACCAGTCACAGTAGTGTCAGCACCAGTCACAGTATCAGCACCAGTCCCAGTGTCAGCACCAGTCACAGTGTCAGCACCAGTCACAGGGTCAGCACCAGTCCCAGGGTCAGCACCAGATGGTGTTTCTTGCTGTTCCGCAGCACCAGTGAGGCTGTGCGGGGGAGGCAGTGCCCAGTCTTTGGTGAGGTAGCTTGGGGCGCACCCTGGCTGCTGCCTGGCAGGTGCGCTGTTCTCTGTGACCTTAAATTGGTAAAATGTTGTTAACTGATGAAAATATATTTTTAAGTTTATAGTAAGGAATCAAAGGAATTTATACGCACATCCATGAATCGAAAAAGGTGCAGGGTACAAAGTAGTCCAAACAAGAATAGAGAATGCACGCACACTGAATAAGCTCCAAAATAAAGTTTTCTTTTTCAAAACACCATGCCAACAGGATCATATCAATGTTTCTGACCTGTTGGCATGATGTTTTGAAAAAGAAAACGATTTATTTTGGAGCGTATTTAGTGTGTGGATATTCTTTATCTTTATTCAAGTTTATAATAACCTATAAATGAAAATTCCCTAAATTCCCGACCCATTCAAAATTCCCAAAACTTTCCTTGGAAAGTTTCCAAATTCCCACCCCTTTGCAACCCTATTTCCAGTAATACCTGTGCATAGCTTCTTCTCATAGTTTTGTTCACTTATTTCGCACAAACTCCTTTTTTTCACGCATGATATGAAAAGTAGTACTGGGACAAACACCAGTTTTTCATACTGGAATATATTATTGTTATTACTGTTATTATTCATTTTGTAAGTCGCTTTGTATAAAAGCATCTGCTGAGACGGGGCTGAATATGCATCACAGCTGCTACTGCACTCGCTTGCAGTAGGATCTGGGTTATACGTCTCATCTGAAGGCCGGTTAAACTGGTCGCAGGAGGCAGCAACAGCAAGTAACTGCTGGCGTAACGCTTAAATTAAGCAAACACGAAGCCATTTGAACTTGGTTTCAGGAGACTAGATTTCAGGCCGCTGCACGGCACACCAGGGGAGTCTCCTGAAAGCAGGTTTCAAGCCGCTGTTATTGAAAAAGTGGTTTTGTGTTCCTTCAGCTTTAGATAAAGGGAACCGAAGGAAAAGACCGATCTGAAAAAGGCTGGATTGCAGCACTGCAGGAGAGTCTGTGATTCTGAGGACCAGATCGGCGCTGTGTGACCGACACCTCGGTGCTTCATACGCATTCCCAGCTGAGGATAGAGTGCAGGTTCATTAACGACACAAAGCCGCTCACCCAAGCTCCAGCACGGGGAGGCGCGTGTGCTGTGGGTGCTGGTCTTGTTGATTCGCTGTTCCGTGTTACCCACAGCTCTGATTCTGCATTTACAGCCATGACAGGAATGTATGTTACTAACATACCGGGTGCCTTAATTAGCTAAGGCATTTTCTCTTCTTTTATATATATATATATATATATATATATATATATATATATATATATATATATATATATATATGGTCATGTCCATGACACAATACAAAAATGTTCTACTGTACTAAAACTGTTACTGGTTTCATGCTAAAGCTATAGAACACATGTTTTAATTTCATTTAATTGTTTATTAAATGTTTTTTTTTTATTTGTATCAATCGGGAATCATCCAAATGTGTTGTAATTGCTTGTGTCAGCAGAGGGCGCTGTCGGGTCAGGCTGTTGCTTCTCGATTACATCATTATAACTTGGAAGATCTCGGCTTGCCAATGTCAATGCCTGCAGTTCCGCAGCTCACCACTAGAGACAGTGTTACCTCGCTCGGAGTTTTTACTGTCCTGTTTTTTATGGTGCTTGTAATCATGGTAAATGGTTCTAAATGCGATTACAGAACTGGAATACAGTGTTTTCTTTACTTTTGCTAAGTCTGTGTTAAAGTGCTTTCGCTTGAGTTCAGGGGCTGCTCATCAGTTTTAGTTGGCTGGTATATATCGAGGCAGGATCAGCCAAAAAGGGACTTTCTATACGTGAGAGTCAGCGCCATCTAGCTGTGGAACAATATCTGAAATATTTGAAGAGATCGATGACGTACTGAACACACCTGCACGTTCAATTAATAGCAGCTGTTTATTGACTACAAAAATCGAAAAGAACAGAACTGTTAAAGTCAGAAATAAATCTTAAACATGGTCGACCTATCAAAGAGGTCAGGAGGTCAGGACATCCAGCGAGGTCAGGACAGCCCTTCACCGCCTGCAAACCGGCTGCATTAAAGAGGTCTGTTGCCAGTAAGCTGCTGCTATTTATATTTGCCAGGAATAACTTAGTTCTATTTTATTTAATTAGCCAAGTTTCCAATAATTAGCCTGTTGCCTGTTTGCCAGGAATAGCTCCTACCTAGTGATCTGCAGCCGTGGAAGGAAAGCTTGGTCTTGTTTTGAGGTCTCGCTGGAATTTGATTTTATTTCAGGGGATAGTTACTGAAAAGTATTCATTTTAGTATTGAAAGGGTTTGTTTCTTAATCACTGAGCATTTCATGTGCGTGACTAATGGGCAGTGCTTGTCCTGACAGACGGGAGATTGCGTGGTTAAAATATTTCCAAATTTCTTCCCTGCCTTGCGATTTTGATAGAAGCACATGCTTGATCTCTGCACCTTGCAAGGGTAAAGAAAGCTGGCAGTTTGCATCCCGATTCCACATCTGCACTTCCTGTCGTTTTCCAGCAGGGTCAAAGCTTGGGGGTCATTGGGGGAAGCAGCTGGCTGGGTTGACCTCGCAGAGGACACATTGCAGAGGGCTAGCTTCATATCGCTGAAACGTTTCAGAAGCCGATTGATTTTGTAGACATGCATTTCCAATTTCATTGCCCCCAGTTTACGGAGCTGTGAGCGTATTCTCCCGTTCCCAGCGTCCGTGTGGTTCCAGCCAGGGCAGGTGTGTTTAATAAACTCAGTGAGTACGATACAGACAATGTAACACACATACTGCACCCGAACGCCACAGGAGTGACTCTGAGGTTAGTGCTGAGCAGGGTAGTGTGAGACCAGCTGCACAGGTTCAGCCCCCCTGACCTCTGCCTTTCATTCCTCTGTGTCTCTTTCTCTCCCTCTCTCTGCAGTACAGAGACATGCTGCAGCAGGTACACACTGGACAGTGGATTGATTTAAGCATGCTGGTTGTGAAATGGAAGGTTTTCATGTGAGAAGAGATTTATTCTGTTTCAAATCCCTGTTCAAACACAGAGGGTGAAGCAATGTTGCAGCCCTGACCTTTGGCAGCATGATAAATATGCTGCTTCCATTTAGGAAAAGTAATTTTACTGTTGTGGCACCATAAAGACGCAAGTAAAATAAAAATGATTATTGCTGTAATCATTACCGAAATTAGGGTACTATATAACCTAATGAATGATAATTATAGATAGATAGATAGATAGATAGATAGATAGATAGATAGATAGATAGATAGATAGATAGATAGATAGATAGATAGATAGATAGATAGATATTTTTTTTTTTTTTTTTAATATCCTTTATTTCAAACAATCAAAACACTATTAACATTACAAAACAAATAGCCCAAATGTCCATACAAAACCATCCATTACAACAATCACAAACACATTTTTAAATTATCATCTTCCACCAAACACACCACCTCCCCAATTGCCCAAATTGCCTGAAACTTTTCTAGCTGGTGCACCAATTTATAAAAAGTAAAATCAACTTTAATTCTTGAGATTACCAACACTTTAAAAATAGGTATTACCGCATCAGTTAAAACTCCATTCATTTTATTCTTCCTACTTTTCAAAATTGCCATTTTGCCTGGCCCAGTAGAAAATTTGCCAATTGACAAAGATTTTTATTTCCTTTAGCACTCTTCACCCCAAAAATAAAAGTAGTTTGAGTAAAACTCAGACCCAATTCACTAAACAAATCATTCAATAACTCAAACAAAGGCTTTAACCGATCACAAAATAAATAACAATGAAAAACTGTTTCCCTTATCGAGCAAAACTGACATGAATCTCCTCCCCGGCTGAATGATGGAGAGAAATGAGTTGGTGGCCACAATGGTATGCAATATTCTCCACTGTAGATCCCCACTCTCTTAGGAACTGGTGATCTATACAGATTCCTCCATGCAGGGGTGATGGAGTCCTCTACCTGTAGCCTCTCTCGCCAATGTGTATCAGGCAAGTTCTTTAAATTTTGAAAATGCAACACTTTCACACACATCCGATACATTTCTTTTTTTTGTATCCCCCCGAACTGAACCTTATATCCTTCTGCAAACTTCAGGATCTGCCCCGGGATATCAGTGGTCTGCCCTACTGCAGGTTCAACTTGCAGGTCCAACTCTGGCAGTTCTGTCTCCAGCTGGCTTTTTCCTAAGAACAACTGACTCCTCTGCTGTAACATCCCTGCAGGCAAAACAGCTTTCAGCTGCACTAAAAACCCCTCCATCACACGCACTGATCTCACACCCAGCTCACTTGCTAGTGATTCTGCAGTTTTCCAGGCTCGGTTATCAAAATTAATTAAATCACCGACCTTCACTACTCCTCTGGAAATTAAAAGTAAAACAAAACTCTTTGATTCTAAAAGATTGCATTTTAACGCTGAATTATAAATTAGAGGCTCTTCAAGCAACCAATACAACCCTACAGACTTCAAATCTCTGTTAACTCTAAAACCTTCCAAGCATTCAGCATCCCCTATAAAAACAGGCAAGACTGAGAGATTTAACTTTCCACCATCTAATAAGAACAGATGCCTATCAAAATTCAACCTCCCTACTAAACGAAGGAAAGCAAAAGCCACTGTTCTCCAGGGTAGTGATTCTGGACAGTACAGCAGCCTCTGAAGCGACTGGAGTCTAAAAGCTGTTATTCTGCTTCTTATGTCCATCAGTCCCTGTCCTCCTTCTTCTACAGGCAAGTATAACACCCCTGCTTTATCCAATGCAGCCCATCCCAAAAGAAGCTCAGTAATACTCTCTGAATTTCCACCAGCAGAGATGGAGGGGATCCCCACACATTAATCTGTGCCACAGCATTGATGTGACCAGGTTATTAATAATTAAAACTCTTCCTCTATAGGAAAGCTTAATTAGAAGCCACCGCCATTTATCCAATCGGCCTTTCACCTGATCCAGTATTCCTTCCCAATTCTCTTTAGCCAGTCCCTGCTCTCCCAAGTGCACTCCCAAATATCTAAAACCTCCCTGTTCCATTTAAGCCCTGATGGTAAAACTGGTGGTCTGCTGCCCTCCCACTCTCCAATTAAAAGGCATTACTCTTGTCCCAATTTACCCGAGCTGAGGACACTCTTTCAAATACCCTCAAGCTCTCCTCTATTATCTGAATGTCTCTCTTATTGGTTACTAAAATAGCAAGATCATCAGCATAAGCCACCACCTTAACAGGCTCCATTGTCACAGTAGGGATAGACAACCCATTCAATATCTTTCTCAATTTTACCATCAGGGGTTCAAATGACAGAGAATATAACATTCCTGATAGAGGACAACCCTGGCGAATTCCCCTTTGAACTTTAAAAGGAGCACATAATACACCATTTATTTTAGTACACTAAAAATGCTACTATAGAGCAACTTAATTTTTCCCAAAAATTGGGACCAAAGCCAAATGACCTAATAACATCAAAAGATACCGGTGGTCTACCGGTCAAAAGCCTTCTCTTGATCCAGAGAGAGCAATCCAGCTTTAAAACCAAAGAGCTTGGAGGCAACTATTAAATCCCGCACCAAAAAATATTATCAAATATTGTTCGGCCTGGTACACAGTACGTTTGGTCTGAATGCACAATAGTGCTCATTACTCCGCTTAGTCTATTTGCCAATGCCTTTGACAAGATTTTATAGTCAGTGCAAAGAATACTTACAGGCCTCCAGTTCTTAATAAGACACAAGTCCCCTTTCTTAGGTAGCAGAGTCAGTACTGCGCGCCGGCAGCTCAGTGGCAGTTCATTTTCCACAATGCATTCCTCCATCACTTCCAAAAGGTCACCTCCCAACTCAGACCAGAAAGTTTTATAAAACTCAACAGGTATTCCATCGATTCCGGTGTTTTACCTGTGTTGAGCCCTTCCAGAGCTGTAGAAAGTTCCTGCAACGTCAGTGCACTCTCCAGCTTCTCCTTCTCGCCTTCTGGAACCTCGTTAGCCCCTGGAGGAAACACTTGGCTCCCTCAGATCCATCCACAGCCTCTGCTGTGTACAGTTTTGAAAAGAAACCCACAGTGTGCTCCCTGATAGCCTCAGGCTCACACAGCAACTGACCATTCACTGTTCTAAGACAGTGTATTGCTTTACTCTGAACCACTTTCTTTTCCAATGCAAAAAGTATTGAGTTGGAGCATCCATCTGGGAAAGCTTTAAAACCTTGAACGTACCAAAGCTCCCTGTACCTGTGAGTCCAACAATTCAGCCAAACTCCTCTTTTTGAGCTTCAGATCTTCATAAAGCCTGTCACTGTAAGTGGTCTCCAGTGCATTATGGAGTTCAGTAATCTCCTCCTCCAGCTCTCTCATCACCTCACTAGTGCCCTTTGTAGCATTCATAGTGTACTGCTGACAAAACAGTCGGGTCTGAATTTTACTCACGTCCCACCATTGCCTCATTGATAAAAATGCCTTTTTCTGCCTCCTCCACCGTTCCCAAAAGAATTTGAAACATTTTAAAAATGATTATCCTTTAAAAGTTTAATATTAAAATGCCAATAAGACGAATAAACACGTACAGTAGGGATAATCATATTCAAATTGACCAAACTATGATCAGATAGACCTGTGGGGTGAATAGTACATTTAGAATAACAATTTAATTGATGCTTAAAAACATAAAACGTATCTAATCGAGCTAAACATATATTCCCATCCCTCCCCTTAGCCCAGGTATACTGCTTCACATCAGGATTCATTATTCTCCACACATCCTCCATATCCTGCGCTGTTAAAACAGTGACCAGCTCCTGAACTGACCTGGGGTGAGGCTCTGGGCTGTTTCTGTCTAGCTTGTCGTCAACTGTACAGTTAAAATCACCAGCTAATAAAACCACTTCTTCAGTCTGACTCTGGGCAATAACTCCATTGAGAGTCTGAAAAAACAGCACCCTCTCTCTTCCATCGTTTGGTGCATAAATATTAACAAATACTAACTTTCTCCCTTCTACCGATACTTGCACTTTTAACAAGCCCTTTAATAACCTCACTTACATTGATAGAGTCATACTTAAACCCCTTTGCAAATAATATGGCAACTCCAGCACTAAAATTCGTTCCATGACTAAAAATAACCTCCCTTCCCAATCCCGAATCCATTCAGATTTATTATTATCATCTGTATGGGTCTCCTGGAGCATGGCAACATCAACTTTCTTTTGGGTCAAATATTCAAACAGAGCTGCTCTCTTTGCACAATCTCTACCCCCATTAACATTTAAAGTTCCTATATTAAGAGTCTGCATTATAGGTTTTAAAGGAAAAATACACTGGAAAAAACACACACTAATAAAAATGTAGACATGAAAAAGAAATAATGCTTGTGTAGACTTATCCATCATTACTTTTTTAGAGAGGCACGAACTTTACTTATTATATTTTTTAACTGATCTCTTTCCCTTTGCTCCATTCCCAAGACAGCTGCATTACGTCTAATTTGTTGTGCCGAATTTAAAAACAATTTTAAATCAGGGAAGTGATCAATAACATCAATCCCTCTTTTCCCTTTGATAGAGCTTAAAATGCCCGAATGCTTTCAGCACTATACCCCCTCTCGCTTGCTGACTAGCCGAGAGATCAGAGCTAACCGATGAATCAGTATCACTACCCCGTCCTCACTAAAATCGCCACCACTGCCCGTTGCGCAATGCATTTGAGCGCAGTCCACTCTCTCAGATAACTCACTCACTGATTCATCAGCCTGGTCGACTCCATCCTCAGAAACGAGGCTGCGTTTTGCTGCAAAACTGTGCCTAATTTTAGCCTTTCTTTTCCCTTTGGGGAGTTTAAACTCACCCTCTTCCCTCTCCTTCTCTAACACTAAAACTGCACCTTTATTCTGTGCAAAACTTTCCTCAATCTGTTCTCTCCCCTCACCACCCTGTCCGTCAACTACCACCCCCACCACAGGTATTTTAGACGATACCTGCAACTCACTTTCACCATCTAACACACCAGCCTCAACCAAAACCGGGTTGACTTTTTCAGTCTGTCTCTCCGTTCTAATAGTATCTACAGCGCTGCGATCCGAAGGTCCATCAACCTGGCTCCCCGGCTCAGCTACGCTCTCTCTCACCTCAATGACTTCTTCCCCCTCACTTTCAGTTTCTCCTTCAGTCCTCTTACAGTTCTTTGCAATATGCCCTTTACGGCCACATTTAAAACACTTCATTGTATCAGAAGAAGCAAACACTACATAATCGCTACCCTCCACCCGAAACCTAAACGCTACATTCAGCTCTCCAGCCGGGTCATTCAGCAGCATATATACCTGTCTCCTGAAAGAAACTACGTGCTTTAACTCAGGGGCCTTACAACCCAGAGGAATCATTGTAATGCCTGACATTATCTGACCATGACGACTTAGCTCTCTCACTATAAGTTCATTTTTAGAAAAGGCGGAATATTGGAAATTGTTATTTTCCTAGCGGGAGCCGCAAGAGGCAGAACAGACACTAACACTCCGTCAATAACCAACCCTTGCTGAACCATTTCGAAACTATTATTTCATTGCTCAAAATACAACTACAACCTTATTCATCCGTGGCGCCGACTTGATATTCTCACACCCAATTACTTTTCCAAGTTCTACCACACATTTCTCAACAGGGACAGACACATCCACTACAATTTTTATGCCATTTCTCCGTGTCATATGTTCAAAATTGGGAACTGATCCCCTCGGGAATCCCCGACTTTGGCCATCACGGCCGATAAACAGACCCAACTATTACCCCTTCTTTTGTTTTTTAAACCTATAACATAAATAAAGGATGAAAAGTGAAAAAAGAAAGAATGAAAAAAAACAACAGGGGAGAAAACCCCTCACTCACTCTGAGCTCCACTCGCTGCAAGCACTCCCAACAGACACCGCGACAGACAGACAGCACGGATAGATAGATAGATAGATAGATAGATAGATAGATAGATAGATAGATAGATAGATAGATAGATAGATAATGCCAGAGCTCTACATTTCCTCCAGTGCTGGAGGAAATGTATTAACCCTTTAAGATACATGGGACAGACGTATCCCACAAATAAAAGCGATGCAGACTTCCCTATTTTTGCCATGAGGTGCACGAATCAACAGGGTTTGAAATGTGCATCCGGTCATTCGAATGGTCCGCTTCCTCCTCGTGATGCTCGAGTCGCTCTCAAATATATTTGAAGAAGAAACCTTTTGAAGCGCTCAATTCCTCGCGTGCTTCAGGGGTTAAAGTATGTGTAATCTGAAATGACGAGACCCTGTGGTGGAAAGTGAATCCGTGCTGCGATTCAGGTGGGCTTGGAGACAGAGGCTGAGGTGCTTCTCTGTTGCTGTTCTCTATATGGTGATGTGTGTCTCTGTGGTTCAGTTCAGTTTGCTGTTCTTAACTATCCAGACACAGCACAGGGTTTGTACTGACTGCGCAGCATGGATGATTTATTACAGCAGCACAGACAGACCCTTCATCTCTGCTCACTTATAAAAATAGCATATTATTCATTGAAAAAGATCACACTGGCACTGCAGGGGACTTCCGGTTTGTTCATATATATTTTATTTCATTGCTTTCATGGCACAGATATAGTAGAACTGAAGTTACCGCTCATGCAGGTGAATGACACACATATTCACAAGCTGCCTGATGCAGGTACACCAGAGCTGGGACTGAAATACCTGTCAGTTTTACAGTGAGGCTAACACTGTGTGTTCTTTAATAAAAACAAACGAAATTACGGATATTGCAAAATAAATGTTAAAATATTTCTATACAAAACTACGAAGCTCCTTTAGTCTGCGGAACCTCAGTCAAAACTAAATACTCTGCCGCTAAAATTATATATATATAAATAATGCAATGATTACAGAGTGCTAATAAATACGTGTCCAATAAACACTGCGTTTAAACCGTCCCTATGGTCAGCAGCCTTCCAGTCTATTAGACGCTCAGTGTGTAGAATGAGAGAGACCACGCCATCCTTTGTAAAGGACCGCTGACTGGGGCTTTAGAATCCGCTTCCTATCAGCACTGCCCCCCATCCTTGTGCTGAAGATCTTGTGGTGCTCTGCTGTGGAAGTAACAGGTGCCATTGCTTCTGGTGCCCAATCACTTCCAATAAGACCACGCGACCCACAGCTGAGAGGCACAACATTTTCTTCGCAGTCGAGAAGGGGGTCAGCGCTAAAGTTGCACAAAAGAATAACTTGCTATTGATGGTAACCATACAGGCTACGGCATGTGATTCAACAGCAAGTAAAGCAGTCTGTCTGTGGAGCCCTGGTGTTCTGAATCGATGCCCTGGTGTTTTTACACAGTACCTTCCCTCTCCTAGGCTGTGCTGGAGACTGTCCAGCCTCGCTCCAGTATCGGAAGGAAATACTAACCAGGGCACACTGTAAATAGGGCCGCTTCCTATTGGAAAAACAAACAGGGCTGCTTAACTACTACATTAAAACATATTCAATAAAATTAACGCATCATTTAAAAACGTGTAGCAAATAAAAAAGGGGGCCCTTTTTAGGACAGCCTCCCTTGCTAAACTGTGAGTTAGTGTTGAGCCGGCCGCTCTCTGTCAGCACTGCACAGCCCTGAGGCACAGCGAGAGCCCCCCTGCTTCTGAGCTCCAGAAGGACCCCCACACTGGGGGCCTCACTCCGGGGGGCTTAGACAGACTGGCTCCTGGACAGCTCTGACACCTTGATGTGCACGAAGAGAGACGCCGGGGAGATGGCGACACCGTCCGCAGAGAGCAGGTGAATGTGCCGGTACCCTGGAAATACAATAGAGTGTAATGAGACAGCATTCAATACAGTGCAATACAGAACAATGAGACAGCATTCAATACAGATCAATGAGACAGCATTCAATACAGATCAATGAGACAGCATTGAATACAGAACAATGAGACAGCATTCAATACAGAACAATGAGACAGCAATCAATACAGATCAATGAGACAGCATTCAATACAGAACAATGAGACAGCATTCAATACAGATCAATGAGACAGCATTCAATACAGATCAATGAGACAGCATTCAATACAGATCAATGAGACAGCATTCAATACAGAACAATGAGACAGCATTCAATACAGAACAATGAGACAGCATTCAATACAGAACAATGAGACAGGGCAGTGAGTGGGAGTAGTGGCTGAAAGGGCAGGCAGTGTGGTGTGGTGGTCGGGTACCAGGCACAGGTGACAGGCACAAAAGCCACTCGCTTTGTGTCTGTGGGGTGCAGTGCAGAGTTGTGGGGTATGGTAGAGAGTTGTGGGGTGCAGTGCAGAGTTGTGGGGTGCAGTGCAGAGTTGTGGTGTATGGTAGAGAGTTGTGGGGTGCAGTGCAGAGTTGTGGGGTGCAGTGCAGAGTTGTGGGGTATGGTAGAGAGTTGTGGGGTGCAGTGCAGAGTCGTGCGGTGCAGTGCAGAGTTGTGGGGTATGGTAGAGAGTTGTGGTGTGCAGTGCAGAGTTGTGGGGTGCAGTGCAGAGTTGTGGGGTGCAGTGCAGAGTTGTGGGGTACCTTGGCGCAGGCTGGTGAAGGGCAGGGTGAACTGTCCCACAAAGTCATTGCTGGAGGTGGTGTCGTGGTCCTCCACTACGAACCGACCAGCGCCAGCTCGGGACCCCACGTCGAACACCAGGGTGTGGTTCCACCGCGGGTTGAACCCTGCGCACAGAGAGGGGGTTAGAGCTCAGAGAGCAGGATCACAGCCACTCACAGAGAAGAGAGAAGGGTCACTTTCCTTTTAACGTGTGACTCTGTCTGGAGGTCGAATATTAGCCTATACTTTTATACTTGTAACACAAGATAATGTAAAATCCATCGCATTGAAACACTTTTTATTCTATGGTTGGAATTTCATACAATGGTTTTGTCATTACAATCTCACCACTGTGCCTGCTGCATGGCTGTACAGTTTGAGAGTAAATCTGTCTTGATCCGTGCTGAGAACACTGTGTGTGTGTGTGTGTGTGTGTGTGTGTGTGTGTGTGTGTGTGTGTGTGTGTGTGTGTGTGTGTGTGTGTGTGTGTGTGTGTGTGTGTGTGTGTGTGTGTGTGTGTGTGTGTGTGTCTGATTGTGTGTGTGTCTCAGTGTGTGTGTGTGTCGGGGGGCTGCACCATTGTTGTTGATGTGGGGGTCTCAGTGTGTGTGTGTCGGGGGCTGCACCATTGTTGTTGAAATGGGGGTCTCAGTGTGTGTGTGTGTGTCGGGGGGCTGCACCATTATGTTGATGTGGGGGTCTCAGTGTGTGTGTCGGGTGGGCTGCACCATTGTTGTTGATGTTGGGGGTCTCAGTGTGTGTGTGTGTGTGTGTGTCGGGGGGCTGCACCATTGTTGTTGATGTGGGGGTCTCAGTGTGTGTGTGTGTGTGCGGGGGCTGCACCATTGTTGTTGATGTGGGGGTCTCAGTGTGTGTGTGTGTGTCGGGGGGCTGCACCATTGTTGTTGATGTGGGGGTCTCAGTGTGTGTGTGTGTGTCTGGGGGCTGCACCATTGTTGTTGATGTGGGGGTCTCAGTGTGTGTGTGTGTGTCGGGGGGCTGCACCATTGTTGTTGATGTGGGGGTCTCAGTGTGTGTGTGTGTGCGGGGCTGCACCATTGTTGTTGATGTGGGGGTCTCAGTGTGTGTGTGTGTGTGTGTGTGTGTGTCGGGGGGCTGCACCATTGTTGTTGATGTGGGGGTCTCAGTGTGTGTGTGTGTGTGTCGGGGGGCTGCACCATTGTTGTTGATGTGGGGGTCTCAGCTGGGCGTTGTCGGCGTGCACCCCGTGCAGCTCCACCCTCACCAGCGGGTCCACGATGGAGTTCGGCCGCTCCGGATTCAGCTTGGGCAGCTGCTGGGCTGAGATTACCTGGAGAGAGAAGGGGGGGAGTAGAGGGCTTACTGACTGAGGAGAGAGAGAGAGGGGAGAGGGCTTACTGAGCGATGACAGAGAGGGGGAAAGGAAGAGAGAGGGAGGGAGAAATGGGAACAGATATTACTGGGAAGACAGGACATGTAGATACCTGTCATCACAGCATGACAGACACAATTCACCTGAATAGGGAGGAGAGGTGAGAGTGAGAAGGGGGGTTACTGTCACAGCCTGAGAGACCTTCGGGTTGTATTTGTTACCATTGTGTTGGCTGTAACTGCTTTTGAAAAGCTGAATTGTCTTGTCCTGTCAAAGCCCATTTGAAATTGAGAGGAGGAGAGGGGTCGCTGACCCGGGCTTTCACAGACATTCCCTTCCCTCTTATCAGCACAGGAATCGATGGGACTGGCCTCTCATTAAAGGAGTGCTAACCAGGGCTTCTTTAAAGTCACCTGTGTTGCCTCTTGTCAGCACTTGCGACATTATAACTGCCGCCCCTTTAAAGAAGCGCAACGGAAGCTTCCACATCTTGGCCCCTCTGATTTGAACCTTTGACCTGCAGCGCTGTTACCGTGACGGTCAGGGTCTTGGCTTGGTAGCCTTGTCCACGGGTGGGATGCTCGGGGTCGAAGGTGGAGTCGGCGCTGCGCAGGAAGGCTGGTTTCAGGGTGTAGCCGCAGCGTCCGTTCTGCAGGAAGCGCCCCTGATTCAGGGCCATCGCCTCTCCAGGGGTCTGGAAATTGAGCGCCACTGCAGAGGACATGAACCATGTGACCACAGACCTCCCCAACCAGTCACACCATCACACAGTCACACCGTCACACAGACAGACCACAGTCACACCATCACATAGACAGACCACAGTCACACCGTCACACAGTCACACAGACAGACCACAGTCACACTATCACACAGACAGACCACAGTCACACCGTCACACAGACACACCGTCACACAGTCACACCGTCACACAGTCACACAGACAGACCACAGTCACACTATCACACAGACAGACCACAGTCACACCGTCACACAGACACACCGTCACACAGTCACACCGTCACACAGACAGACCACAGTCACACAGTAACACAGTCACACAGACAGACCACAGTCACACCGTCACACAGACAGACCACAGTCACACTGTCACACAGTCAGACCGTCACGCAGACAGACCACAGTCACACTGTCACACAGTCACACTGTCACACAGACAGACCACAGTCACACCTTCACACAGAGAGACCAGTCACACCGTCACACAGACAGACCACAGTCACACCATCACACAGACAGACCACAGTCACACAGTCACACCGTCACACAGACAGACCACAGTCACACCGTCACACAGTCACACAGACAGACCACAGTCACACTGTCACACAGTCACACCGTCACACAGACAGACCACAGTCACACCTTCACACAGAGACCACAGTCACACCGTCACACAGACAGACCACAGTCACACAGTCACACAGACAGACCACAGTCACACCGTCACACAGACAGACCACAGTCACACCGTCACACAGACAGACCACAGTCACACTGTCACACAGTCACACCGTCACACAGACAGACCACAGTCACACCTTCACACAGTGAGACCGCAGTCACACCGTCACACAGACCACAGTCACACCATCACACAGACAGACCACAGTCACACCGTCACACAGACAGACCACAGTCACACAGTAACACAGTCACACAGTCACACAGACAGACCACAGTCACACCGTCACACAGACAGACCACAGTCACACTGTCACACAGTCACACCGTCACACAGACAGACCACAGTCACACCTTCACACAGTGAGACCACAGTCACACCGTCACACAGACAGACCACAGTCACACCATCACACAGACAGACCACAGTCACACAGTCACACCGTCACACAGACAGACCACAGTCACACAGTAACACAGTCACACAGTCACACAGACAGACCACAGTCACACGGTCACACTGTCACACAGTAACACAGTCACACAGCACAGACACACCGTCACACAGACACATTCGGGGGCGTGTAGTGCGTTCGACTGTACTGACCGATCTGACAGCCTCGTTCCACATTTCCTGGGGGCTGTAGTTGGAGGAGTGGCAGCGAGACCCGAGGGGTAGATCCGGCTCAGCTGCAGAGCGTTGTGACGAACAAATGAGTTTCCTGAGAGAGAGAGAGACAGGGAGAGAGAGAGAGAGTCAGACACAGAGAGAGAGAGAGAGAGAATCGCAGCGAATTATATTCATCACTGTCTCCTCCCCCGTTCAATCACTGCCATGCTCTTCTATACACACCCACTCTTGATAACAAGTATGCCAGCCCCCGCCCCTCCCCCTCGTACCCGAAGTCTCGGATGAGGCGTGCTTTGCCCTCAGAGAATGATGACATCTCATTGGCTGACTGCTGGGAGGCGTGGTCGAAGCCACGGAAACGCACACTGCGGCACAACACAACGAGATCAGAGAGTTCCGGAGCGAGGCTCGACGAGCAGCTCTGAGAGAGAGAGAGAGCGAGAGAGAGAGAGCGAGAGAGAGACAGACACCATTAATACAGACAGAGAACACCATCACACACACACACACAGAACACCATCACACACACACACACACATATACACACACACAGAGAACACCATCACACACACACACACACACACACACAGAGAACACCATCACACACACACACACACACACAGAACACCATCACACACACACACACACACACAGAACACCATCACACACACACACACAGAACACCATCACACACACACACACACAGAACACCATCACACACACACACACACACACACACAACACACACACACAGAACACCATCACACACACACACACACAGAACACCATCACACACACACAGACAGAGAACATCATCACACACACGCACACAAACACAGACACAGATAGAACACCATCACACACACACAGAGAACACTATCACACACACACAGAACACCATCACACACACACACAAACAGACAGAGAACACCATCACACACACACACACACACACAGAGAACACCATCACACACACACACAAACAGACAGAGAACACCATCACACACACACACATACACACACAGAGAACACCATCACACACACACACACACACACACACACACACAGAGAACACCATCACACACACACACAGAGAACACCATCACACACACACACACACACACTGAACACCATCACACACACACACACACACACACACAGAGAACACCATCACACACACACACACACACACACACAGAACACCATCACACACACACACACACAGAACACCATCACACACACACACACACACACACAGAGAACACCATCACACACACACACACACACAGAGAACACCATCACACACACAGAACACCATCACACACACACACACACACAGAACACCATCACACACACACACAGAACACCATCACACACACACACACACAGAACACCATCACACACACACACATACACAGAGAACACTATCACACACACACACAGAGAACACCATCACACACACACACTCACACAGAGAACACCATCACACACACACACACACACACAGAACACCATCACACACACACACACACACACACAGAACACCATCACACACACACACACTCACACAGAGAACACCATCACACACACACATGCTTTGACCCAAAAGACACTGCTGAGGGGAAGTGACCCAGGAAGTTCAAGTAAGGACAGCTTTCTTTAACCTTTTTTTTTAATGAAAATCTTTGTGTTTCTTTCAAAACTGCACATTGAGACCTATCTCATGAATGGGAGTGCAGGGCAGTCACTTTAAGATTGAGAGTTCAATCAGCTCACCCCCACCTAGCACTGAGCAGCACTGCAATACTGTGAGCACCGGCCCGGGCACGGTGAGACTAGCATCTGGAGGAAAGCGTGTGTTCTTATAGCAAGCAGCTGCAGCTGGACAGTTTTAACGCACCGTGCATTGGTAGAATTTTCCTATGAAATGTAGTTACTTGTTAGATAGATTTTATCAGAGGCAACTCGATTCAAGTCCATGCCTGCAGCCTGATGGTTTGCATGCGGCTTTTGCTTTTTCGGCTTAAATGTCACGCTGTTGTTTTGCTCAGATAAGATATCATATTGAGCTGTTGGAGTGAATGTACAAGCCTGTCAGCTCTGTGCAGCAGCTTCACTCACAGGGTCTCTTTGTCTGATCAGAGACTCACCTTGTCAGATTCCTTCTTTTTCTTCTTCTTGTTTTTGGTCTTGGTTCCGCCCCCCTCCCCTGGCTCCTCCTCCTCTGAGCTGGATGACGAATCGGATGAGCTGGACGAGCTGTCAGATTCCACCTGCTGGCCACTCAGTTTCTTTCCCTTGACTAGGATCCGCCCCTTCAGCTCCTGCGTTCGCCAGTCAGGAGACAGCATGAGAGTGGTTGTCAGGGTTAGTTCTCAATATAGAGACACACACACACACACACATACTGTCTGACTCACACACACACACCCACAGGCAGGCAGGCTGCTGTCTGTACCTCAGGGGAGGGCAGGCTCCTGGTTCCTTTGCTCCCTGGGCTCTTGGTCAGCAGGGTCTCCCCCAGGATGGAGCGCAGGTGTAGGGCCATCACCACCTGCTGCTCCCGGCCACAGTGATTCTCCAGAGACAGGATGAGGGGGTACGGGGAGGCCTGGGAGAGAGGGAGGGAGGGAGGGAGGGAGAGAGAGGAAGGGGAGAGAGAGAGGGAGAGATATTAGTGGCCCAGTGGAACTGTGCAAAACCTAGAAGAAAGTGGACAGGTAGTGATTATACTGATGCGCTTGCTGTTCTATTCAGTGACATTTTAGCTAAAAAACAAAACAAGCTTGTGCATCTATTTGAATTGTGATTCAGCACTGATGTGTGTCTGTGTTCAGGTCTCCCTGGTTGACAGGGGCAGGGAGGCGCTGTGTGTGTGTGTGTGTGTGTGTGTGTGTGTGTGTGGTGTGTGTGTGTGTGTTCAGATCTCCTGGTTGACAGGGGCAGGTTGGCGCTGTGTGTGTGTGTGTGTGTGTGTGTGTGTGTGTGGGTGTGTGTGTGTGTGTGTGTGTGTGTGTGAGTGTGAGTGTGTGTGTGGGTGTGTGTGTTCAGGTCTCCCTGGTTGACAGGGGCAGGGTGGCGGTGTGTGTGTGGGTGTGTGGGTGTGTGGGTGTGTGGGTGTGTTCAGATCTCCCTGGTTGACAGGGGCAGGTTGGCGCTGTGTGTGTGTGTGTGTGGGTGTGTGTGTGTGTGGGTGTGGGTGTGTGTGTGTGGGTGTGAGTGTGAGTGTGTGTGTGGGTGTGTGTGTTCAGGTCTCCCTGGTTGACAGGGGCAGGGTGGCGGTGTGTGTGTGGGTGTGTGGGTGTGTGGGTGTGTTCAGATCTCCCTGGTTGACAGGGGCAGGTTGGCGCTGTGTGTGTGTGTGTGGGTGTGTGTGTGTGTGTGTGTGGGTGTGGGTGTGTGTGTGTGTGTGGGTGTGAGTGTGTGTGTGTGTTCAGATCTCCCTGGTTGACAGGGGCAGGTTGGCGCTGTGTGTGTGTGGGTGTGTGTGTGTGTGGGTGTGGGTGTGTGTGTGTGTGTGTGTGGGTGTGAGTGTGTGAGTGGGTGTGTGTGTTCAGATCTCCCTGGTTGACAGGGGCAGGTTGGCGCTGTGTGTGTGTGTGTGGGTGTGTGTGTGTGTGGGTGTGTGGGTGTGTGGGTGTGTTCAGATCTCCCTGGTTGACAGGGGCAGGTTGGCGCTGTGTGTGTGTGTGTGTGTGTGTGTGGGTGTGGGTGTGTGTGAGTGTGTGTGTGGGTGTGTGTGTTCAGATCTCCCTGGTTGACAGGGGCAGGTTGGCGCTGTGTGTGTGTGTGTGTGTGTGTGTGGGTGTGTGTGTGTGTGGGTGTGGGTGTGTGTGTGTGTGTGTGGGTGTGAGTGTGTGTGTGTGTGTGTGGGTGTGTTCAGATCTCCCTGGTTGACAGGGGCAGGTTGGCGCTGTGTGTGTGTGTGTGGGTGTGTGTGTGTGGGTGTGGGTGTGTGTGTGTGTGTGTGGGTGTGAGTGTGTGTGTGGGTGTGTGTGTTCAGGTCTCCCTGGTTGACAGGGGCAGGGTGGCGGTGTGTGTTTGTGTGTGGGTGTGTCTGTGTGTGGGTGTGTATGTGTGGGTGTGTGGGTGTGTGGGTGTGTTCAGGTCTCCCTGGTTGACAGGGGCAGGGTGGCGGTGTGTGTTTGTGTGTGGGTGTGTCTGTGTGTGGGTGTGTATGTGTGGGTGTGTGGGTGTGTGGGTGTGTTCAGGTCTCCCTGGTTGACAGGGGCAGGGTGTTGCTGTGGCTGCAGTACCTGGAAGGCGTAGTCTCGCACGACCTCAATGACCTCACGGAACAGGATCCTGGAGGTCAGGGTGTGTCCGTGGTACACAATGGGCTCTCCGTTCGGACCCTCCCAGCAATCGAGCTCCACGCAGCGACAGCCCCGACTCAGAGCCCTGCGCGCACGCACACACACGCACACAGACAGACAAAGACAGACAGACACAGACAGACAGAGAGACACAAAGACACATACAGACAGAGGCACACAGATAGACAGAGAGATACACACACACAGACAGAAAGACATATAGAGAAATAGACACATACAATGACACACACACACAAGACAGATGCACAGACAGACGCACAGTCAGACACAGACAGACACTTAGGAATCAGTCTTATCTTTAAGACTCTCAATCCTGAAGCCCACGTGACAACAGTCAAATTTCAGGCAACTTTTTTAAGCAGCTCGTTGTCGGGGACATTTTGAAGCAGTTCCCACTAAGCAGCTCCACTCAGAATATAGTGTAGCTCAGATACTGCAGCTCAGAATACAGTGCAGCTCAGAATACAGTGCAGCTCAGATACTGCAGCTCAGAATACAGTGCAGCTCAGATACTGCAGCTCCACTCAGAATACAGTGCAGCTCAGATACTGCAGCTCCACTCAGAATACAGTGCAGCTCAGATACTGCAGCTCAGAATACAGTGCAGCTCAGATACTGCAGCTCCACTCAGAATACAGTGCAGCTCAGATACTGCAGCTCCACTCAGAATACAGTGCAGCTCAGATACTGCAGCTCAGAATACAGTGCAGCTCAGATACTGCAGCTCCCATCTGCACAAGGGGAAACAGCTTAACCATTCAAACATTTCAGGGGCTAGAGGTCTGGAAACACTGAAAGACGACGGCAGGCAGCAGAGTTAACTTGCTAAGCATGAGCACACAGAGGCAGGTGAGCGGTGTACCTGATGTAGGCCTCGGTGCTGCTGGGGCCCCCGAGCTGGTCCTGCAGCAGGTACGTGTTGTGAGAGGAGGAGATGAAGTAGTGGCTCAGGGGCTGGCTCATGTCCTGGTACACTGTAGCGTGCGCGGGGTTAAAGACGTCCCCTTCCTTCGACAGCAGGTACATCAGGAAGCCATCGAGCATCATCAACCGCTGCTTCTTCGCTGGAGCAGAGAGAGGGGAATGAGACACACACACACACACACACACGCAGACACACACACACACGCACACACATACAAACACACACACAGAGACAGACACACAGACACACACACAGACATACACAGAGACACGCACACACACTCTCTTCCTCTCCTTCACTCTCCTATCCCTCCTCCCTCTCCTCTCCCTCTCTCCCTCCTCTCTCTCCCTCTCCCCTCTCCCCCTCTCTCCCCTCTTTCCTCCCTCCTCTTTCTCTCCTCTCTCCTCTTTCCTCCCTCCTCTTTCCTCTCTCCTCTTCCCCTCTCTCCTCTTTCCTCTCTCCTCTCCTCTCTCCCCTCTCTTTCTCCTCTTTCCTCTCTCCTCTCCCTCTCCCCTCTCTCTCTCTTCTCCCCTCTCTCTCCTCTCCTCTCTCCTCTTTCCCTCCTCTCTCCCTCTCTCCTCTCCCTCTCTCTCCCTCTCTCTCCTCTCCTCCTCTTTCCTCTCTCCTCTCTCCTCTCTCCTCTCTCTCTCCTCTCTCTCCTCTTTCTCTCTCCTCTCCTCTCCCCTCTCTCTCTCTCTCCCTCTCCTCTCTCCCCTCTCTCCTCTCTCCTCTCCTCTTTCCCTCCTCTCTCTCCCTCCCCTCTCTCCCTCTTTCCTCTCTCCTCTTCCCCTCTCCTCTTTCCTCTCTCCTCTCCTCTCTCTCTCTCTCTCCTCTTTCCTCTCCCTCTCTCCCTCTCTCCTCTCCCTCTCTCCTCTTTCCCTCCCCTCTCTCCCTCTCCTCCTCTCTCTCCTCTCCCTCTCCCACCTCCCTCTCTCCTCTCCCTCTCCCTCTCTCTCTCCTCTCTCTCTCTCTCTCTCTCTCTCTGTACCTGTGCCATTCAGCTCGTACTCCTGGATGATCTCTCTCGCCTGTTTCAGCGTTGCCTCCTCTCCCTGCTCCCTCAGGAACTCCAGCAGCTCCTCGTCCGAGAGCACGCAGTCCTCCCCGGAGCAGCGGCAGAACAGAGCCTCCAGCTCCGGCCTCCTCGTGAGCCGCCGGCAGAACTCCTCGATCTCGCT
Organism: Acipenser oxyrinchus oxyrinchus; assembly: GCA_030684275.1. Taxonomy (NCBI): domain Eukaryota; kingdom Metazoa; phylum Chordata; class Actinopteri; order Acipenseriformes; family Acipenseridae; genus Acipenser; species Acipenser oxyrinchus. The sequence goes on along the minus strand of CM060269.1, from coordinate 16,156,410 downwards.
GTTCTCCAGGCGGTCATTCCCGGAGCGGTCACACTGCTGCCGGACACAACGACACACACACCGCCAGTGAGACTCACCAGTGCACTAGCACAGCACAGTGTGATACAGCACAGGGGAAGCATGCTAGAGCATAGGGAAGCACTGTACTGCACAGAGAGGTGTGGTAAAGCATAGGGCTGTGTGTCTCAGTGCTGGGGAGGGTTGTGCTGGTGTGTGTCTCAGTGCTGGGGAGGGATGGAGGGCTGTGTGTCTCAGTGCTGGGGAGGGATGGAGGGCTGTGTGTCTCAGTGCTGGGGAGGGATGGAGGGCTGTGAGTCTCAGTGCTGGGGAGGGATGGAGGGCTGTGTGTGTCAGTGCTGGGGAGGGATGGAGGGCTCAAGCAGGCCTCACTGTAATCAAAGCCAGATCTCTCAGACTGAGAGAGAGAGCTGCTTACAGAATCCAGCAGTGAGATGAGCTCTGAACCCCCAGTTTACTAGCTGGATCTTATTTTCATTCAAACCTGCGACAGAATGACCTTGCAGGCGCGTGTTCCAACAGCGTCTGTTTAATGCAGGTTTAAACACGCTGTGTTTTACAAACATTGCTCCCATTGTATAAACCACATGCTGCAGGATTGTGTGTAAAGCTTCTGGGGCTCAGAGTCACACAGCCGCAGAGAGCAGTGCACTGAGCACCAACAACTGAGCAGCCATCAGAAAGGGGGCCAAAAGGGCATCACCTGGAGTTTTAGGACTGAGGCATAATGAAAAAAAAACTATATGAACACAATGTAGATATTTTATTCAAGATCATGTAATCAAAGAAACTACAATAATGATATTGCAAAAGTCTACCGGAAGCCATTATAGTAGTACAGTATTTCATGTTATATTTCAAAATGTCAGATTTTTTAATTTTTGTCAGTTTTTCGTTAAGTGTATTGAAAACCTCAAAGCGGTATATAATTCAATATGTTAATGTAACATTATGCAGCAGGTTTCATTGGACTTTATGAAGCAGTATTAGCTCATTCTATAGGGCGAAGCAATGCTTTTGTCCACAGCTGTAGAGGCTCTGTAACAAAACGTGAAGACTGAGAGGGATGTCCTTCAGTGAGTCCTGTATAGACACACAGAACAGCGCTGGACATCTGGAGCTGTGCACTCCCCCGGGCACAGCGACTACGAGCAGAGAAACAGGACCATGCCCTCCATCTCCCTCCTCCCCTCTCCCATCTCCTCAAACCCCCCTCTCGCCCCCTCTCCCTCCCTCCAATCTCCTGACCATTCTCCTCTCCCCTCTCCTCTCTCTGTCTCCTCTCCATTATCCTCTCCCCTCTCCTCTCTCTGTCTCCTCTCCATTCTCCTCTCCTCCCCTCTCTCCTCTCTCTGTCTTCTCTCCATTCTCCTCTCTCCTCCCCCCTCTCCTCTCTCTGTCTCCTCTCCATTCTCCTCTCCCCTCTTATCTCTCTGTCTCCTCTCCATTCTCCTCTCCTCCCCCTCTCCTCTCTCTGTCTCCTCTCCATTCTCCTCTCCTCCCTCTCTCCTCTGTCTCCTCTCCATTCTCCTCCCCCTCTCCTCTCTCTGTCTCCTCTCCATTCTCATCCCCCTCTCCTCTCTCTGTCTCCTCTCCATTCTCCTCCCCCTCTCCTCTCTCTGTCTCCTCTCCATTCTCCTCTCCTCCCTCTCTCCTCTCTCTGTCTCCTCTCCCCTCTCCTCTCTCTGTCTCCTCTCCATTCTCCTCCCCCTCTCCTCTCTCTGTCTCCTCTCCATTCTCCTCTCCCCTCTCCTCTCTCTGTCTCCTCTCCATTCTCCTCCCCCTCTCCTCTCTCTGTCTCCTCTCCATTCTCCTCTCTCCTCCCCCTTTCCTCTCTCTGTCTCCTCTCCATTCTCCTCTCCCCTCTCCTCTCTCTGTCTCCTCTCCATTCTTCTCTCTCTCTCTCTCTGTCTCCCTCTCCATTCTCCTCTCCTCCCCCTCTTCAAATTCAAATTCAAATTCAAAAAATGCTTTATTGGCATGACAAAATGGAATTGAGTTTTGCCAAAGCAATTCAACAATGAACATTATCATAAAACAACCCATACAATACAATACAACAACCACCCTCCCATTTCCCTCCCTCCCTCCCTCCCTCTCTGTATTTACAGTGGACATGGGTGCACATGAGTGCCTGGTCCCTGTGCTCCAGGGTGTCTACACCAGGGACTGTCTGTCTGTCTCTCTGTCTCTCTGGCTGTGGCAGGCAGCTACATACTGGGCAGCTAGCTCTGCTGTCTGCTGCTCCTCTCCTAACAGAACTGGCAGTTTGTCTAAGTCAGAGAGCAGCTGGAATGTTGTGGCCTGATTGGCCAGTTTGGGGAAGTACGTGTCCCTGATTTGCTTATACTGGGGACAGTGTAACAGGAAGTGCATTTCTGTCTCTACCTCTCCCAGATCACAGTGACAGCACAGCCTTTTTCTTTGGCAATCCAGGTTTTTGTGCCGGCCAGTTTCGATGGCCAGGCTGTGGTCACTGAGTCTGTACTTGGTCAGGATCTGTCTATGTTTTGTGTTTTTGACCCTGATCAGATATTCTGCCAGGGTAAATTCTTTTTAGGGCCAGATAGCATTGTAATTTATTGTGTGATTCAATTTCGTTATTCCAATGTACTTTATAATTGTTTTCCAGATTTAGATTAATTTGTTTCATTTTTGTGCTGGGAGTTTTTGTTGGTGGTGTTCTGAAGCTCGCTGGTGTTAATTTGGCTCAATTGGCTGAGCTTCAGTACCATTCTACTGAGGGGATTCTCTTGTGGGGGCTGTGTGCAGCTCCGCAGTGCAGTGTGGTGGTAGGACTGCGGATCAGCCTGCTGTAGATGGACCCAGTAGTTGAGCCTCGTTTCTGTATGGAGTGGAGTAAGGGGAACCGGCCCAATTCAGCCCTGCAAGCGCTATTTGCTGCACTCCTGTGAACCTGCAGGAGGTGTTTACAAAATTCCAAATGGAAAATTTCTATGGGGCTTTGATCCCATTTTTTATAATCAGGGTTCATAAGGGGACCCCATACTTCACTACCATACAGAAGGATTGGCTTTATTATGCTGTCGAAAATTTTTAGCCAAATTTTTATTGGTGGTTTAATTTTGTATAGCCGATTCTTTATTGCATAAAAAGCCCTGCGCTTTATCTCTTAATGCATTTATAGCCAGGTTGAAGTTCCCAGACGCACTGATTTTTAGACCCAGGTAATTGTAGCTGGTGCTGTGCTCCAGGATGTTGTTTCCCAGGGTGAAGTGGTACCTGTTTCCCTGAGATCTGGCTTTCTTCTGGAATACCATAACTCTGGTCTTGTCCAGGTTTACTGTCAGTGCCCATTTCTGACAGTACTGCTCTAGCAGTGCCAGGCTCTGCTGCAGCCCCTGCTCTGTGGGTGACAGCAGGACCAGGTCATCTGCATAGAGCAGGAATTTGATTTCTTTGTCGTGTAGAGTGAGGCCAGGGGCTGCCGACTGCTCCAACACTGTGGCCAGCTCGTTGATATAGATGTTGAACAGTGTTGGGCTCAGACTGCAACCCTGTCTCACTCCACGCCCTTGGGTGAAAAACCCTGTTCTTTGGTTTCCAATTTTGACACCACACTTATTCTCTGTATACATTGACTTAATGATGTCATAAATTTTACCCCTACACCGCTTTCAAGAATTCTAAGGAATAGACCTGGATGCCAAATTGAGTCGAATGCTTTTTAAAATCTATAAAACAAGCAAAGATTTTCCCTTTATTTTTTGGTGGACATGTTTGTTTATTAGGGTGTGTAGGGTGTAAACATGGTCAGAGGTGCGGTAATTTGGTAAAAATCCAATCTGACTCTTACTCAAGACATTGTGTTCGGTAAGGAAGGCCAGTATCCGGCGTTAATGATACTGCAGAACACCTTCCCCAGATTACTGCTCACACAGATGCCTCGGTAATTATTGGGGTCGAATTTGTCTCCACTTTTGTGAATTGGTGTTATTAGCCCTTGGTTCCAGATGTCAGGGAAACAGCCAGCAGCCAGGATGAGGTTGAATAATTTGAGCAGGGCCTCTTGCATCTTGGGGCTGCTGTGTTTCAGCATCTCGTTTATGATGCTGTCGGGCCCGCAGGCTTTCCTGGGCTTGAGGGCTTGGAGCTTCTCTTTTAGCTCTGGTCCTGTTATTGGGAAGTCCAGTGGGTTCTGATTGTCCTTGATTATGGTTTCCAATTCGTTTAGTTTTTTAAAATAGAATTTTGGTCTGGATTTAATTCATTTTCATCTAATTCTTGATAAAGTTTATCAAAGTAATTTTTCCAAATGTTACCATTTTTGATTGCCAATTCGTGACTGGTTTTGGATGTGTTTAATTTGTTCCATAGTTCCCAAAAGGAATTTTGCTCTATGGATTCTTCAATTTGGGATAATTGTTTGGACACGTGTTCTTCTCTTTTTATTGAGAAGGTGTTTGTATTGTTTCAGAGCCTTGCAGTAGCTGAGTCTCAGTTCGATATTGTTTGGCTCTCTGTGTTTCTGGTTTGACAATTTTCTTAATTCTTTTCTGTTTGTTTTACACTCAATGTCAAACCATTTTTCATTTGATTTCTTTTTAGAATTAGTTTTTTCTTGTTTGTTTTCTTGAGTTTTGATTTTGTTGCTGTTGTTTCGAATATAAAATTCATTTCTTTGATGGCCGAATTGATTCCATTTTTGTCTAATTTAAAAATTTAGTTAGAAAGCTGTTTAGCATACTTTCTATTTCTGCACTATAAATTGTTTGTTTATATTCCTCAGCACTGCTTGGTGTCCACTTATAGGCTGGTTTAAGACCGTATAATTTGGCGGGTGGGGTCGGGTTTGAATTATTTAGTTTTGGGTTTGTTTTTAGATACAGGACTGTTTGGCAGTGGTCTGATAAGGGGTTTGTTGCCGGACTATAAATGCATTAATAGATTCTGGGTCCATGTCTGTGATAGCGTAGTCTACTACACTATTTCCTAAAGCAGAGCTGTATGTATATCTGCCCTGAGAATCCCCTCTGATCCTGCCGTTAACGATGTACAGACCCAGGCCTTTACAGATATGCAGGACCTGCTTCCCACTCTTGTTCACCACACTGTCAAAACTATTCCTCTGTGTGGTGATGGGTGTGTGGTACAAAGAGGTCTGCTGTCCAATCACATGGCTGTTCCCCTCTGTGCTGATGTAGTCGACCTCTCTGCCGGTCCTGGCATTGAGATCTCCACACAGCAGCACAGAGCCCAGGGATTGGAAATGGCTAATTTCTGATTGTAAATTTTGGAAGCACCCTCTCGGTGGTAGGGGAGTCAATTGGTGGCATGTAAACTGCGCACAGGAATGTGTCAGATTGGGATTGGATGATTTTTTTCAATTTTGAGCCATAAATGTGTCTCTCCTCTTTTAATGGGAGAGACAGTGTTTTTAAGTTCCTCTTTGTACCACACAATGATGCCCCGAGTCCCTGCCACGTTTGATGTGGGGGTTCTTTAGGGAGGGACTATCAGTTCCCTGTATCCATTGGGACAGTGTGTGGACACGTCCATGCGACTCCATGTTTCATGGAGGATTATTACCTCCATGTTATTTATACTATTTACAAAGTCTGGGTCTGTGCTCTTCATTCCAAAGGTTGAGGAGCACAGACCCTGGATATTCCAGCTACTTATTCTAAATGATGCCGTTTTTATTAACAAAAATCTATGGTTTATAGTAGTAAAAGAAATAAGAAGTGACTAAGTTTTACATATTCATATTTAAATTTGGTTATGTATACCTACTATATTAATTAGTTTTGATTTATCTATTTATACTATATTATTGTTATTTTCTTTAATTTTGTGGCATACAGGTGATACATTATCTAATTAGCTTAGTGCAGATAAGGTTTAAGAGATGTCTTATCTCGTTCAGCTCCGTGCTGGCGGGGTTTCCTGGCTGACAAGACATGGCTGCAGCATAGCTGTGCTGCGGGGCTGGGGAATGCGGGGCGTGGGGTCCCTGGCGTCGCTCCTGTTGACTTGCAGCTCTGTGGTGGGGGCGTGGCCTGGGGGCTGGAGGGAATGCGGGGCGTGGGGTCCCTGGCGTGCTCCTGTTGACTTGCAGCTCTGTGGTGGGGGCGTGGCCTGGGGGCTGGAGGGAATGCGGGGGCGTGGGGTCCCTGGCGCTGCTCCTGCTGACTGCCAGCTCTGTGGTGGGGGCGTGGCCTGGGGGCTGGGGATCCTAGGAGCTTGGGGGCGGCTGGGCGTGCTCCTGGTCTCGGTGTAGGGTGGGCTGGTGAGCTCTCGGCCCAGGGCGATGTCCTTGAGGGATTTAGCAAAAAGCTTCATGCCCTCCCTGTTGAGGTGCACCTGGTCGTACATGTGGTGGGGCCGGATGTAGTGGTGGTGTGCCAGGTGCACGTTGGGTAGTAGGGTGCAGCCCCGGGACACCTCTGCGTTGATGCTGTGGATGATGTGGAAGGGCACGTCTGCTCGGGGCAGCAGGGTGGACACGATGATTTTGGCGCTGGGGTATTCTCTGGCTGCTGTTTCTGCCACCTGCTGCAGGGATTTGGCCACATCTCCTCTGTCTGCGCGCAGGTTGTTGGTGCCGGTGTGGATCACAATGTATTTCGGGCTCCTCTGTCTGTTTTTGGACAGGATTTGCAGGGCGCTCTGTGTCGTTGGGCACTTGATCTTGTCGACACTTCGGCCAGGGAAAAGCCGTCTTTCGTCCAGGTACCTCCCGTTCGAATCTATTAGGATGAGCACCTCCGCACTGCCCTGCTGCTCCGACTGTATGTTTGGGGCTGTCTGTGTGTCTGCCTGTGTGGCTGGTGTTGTGTGTGTGTTTGGGGCTGTCTGTGTGTCTGCCTGTGTGGCTGGTGTTGTGTGTGTGTTTGGGGCTGTCTGTGTGTCTGCCTGTGTGGCTGGTGTTGTGTGTGTGTTTGGGGCTGTCTGTGTGTCTGCCTGTGTGGCTGGTGTTGTGTGTGTGTCGGTGCAGGCCGTGCGGGTGCTTTGTTGCTCTTGTGCTGCTGGTGTGCGGAGCTTGCTGCCTCTCAGTTCCTCCAGCTCTCTCTGCAGGCCCCTCAGCAGGCTGTGCTGCTGCGCTGTCTTGCTCGTCTCCTCTCGCAGTCTCCGCAGCTCTGTCTTCATGGCCTGGTTTTCTTCCTCCAGTCCTCTCATCGCCGCTCTTAGCTCCTGCACCTCGGCCCTGTGTTCTGTCTTCAGCCTGTGCACCTCATCCCTGAGCTGCTCTGATGTGCTGGCCTGGCTCAGGGTGGCCAGCTTGTGCTCAGTGTGTTCCCTGAACTCCGTGAACTGCAGCTCCAGCACTGACAGGCACTCCTTCAGGGCTCTGATGTTGTTGACCTGTCTGGGGAGTCAGTGACAGGGCTGTACTGGGGGTGGGGAGGCTGGCTGCTGGGTTGTGCTGGGGGTGGGGGAGAGGCTGGGGTTTGCAAGCTCTGGTGTTGTCTTCTCTCTCTCCACACGCTCTCTCAATGCTGGGAAGCTGTGTTCAAACAGGTCCAGGCTGCTCTCTCTGCCCTGCACCATGACAGTACCATTGTGGTAGACATTGACAGTGAGCATGATGCTGTCAGCATCACTGTCCTCGAACACGGTCAGCTGCCTGCCTTTGCCGATGCCTCCCTTGCGGATGTTGCAGTAGGTGCTGCACAGCGCAGAGTGCCAGGCGCTGGGGTGCTCGGTGTAGAGCAGCAGGTTACACTTGACCCTGCAGTTGTCCACTGTGGAGTAGTTTGCTATTAGAGTCTCTGGGGACTCCCTCAGCACTCTGTCTTTGTAATTTTTCTTGCCTTTGCAGAGCTCAGCTCCTCTGGGTATTTAATCTCCATGCTGCAGCAGCCGTTGCTGCTCAGAGTGTCAAAACTGTTACATTTTCAAATGTATCCATTTCACTGGCAGTTGGGAGGCCCTCTTCAACTGTCACTTCACTCTGCATTTTTAAATTTCTCACAGCAGTTTGTATGGAACTATACTGATTTCTTACAGATTACAGATGCTGTTGATTATTATTATTATTTTTTGATTGGTATTTGTTGTTTTATCTATCTTGCTGATTATATAGATTCTTACCTCCTGTCTCTGTGCTCTATTCTGGCTGCCTGTCTCTCTGTTCTCAGTATTTCTGCTGTCTTCTGCTTGGTTTCTTTCTTTAGTTTTTATTTTCTTTTTCTTTTCATTATTTTTCTTCAAAATGTTCTCCTTGTCTTCAGTAAACCTTCATTTAGTATTTTATGTAAACAAAAATCAAAATTTATGACTTTTACTACTTTTAAAACCCTAATGTTTAAGAGCTCATTTTCTACTGCTGTGCTCTCTCTCTCTCTCTCTCTCTCTCTGCTCTCTCTCTCCTCTCTCTCTCTCTCCTCCTCCTCTCTCCTCCTCCTCTCTCTCTCTCTCTCTCTCCCTCTCTCTTCCCCTCTCCTCTCTCTCTCCTCTCCTTCTCCTCTCTCCTCCCTCTCTCTCTCTCTCTCTCTCCTCTCTCTCCCCTCTCCTCTCTCTCTCTCCTCTCCTTCTCCTCTCCTCTCTCTCCTCTCCTCTCTCCTCTCCTCTCTCTCTCTCTCCCTCTCCTCTCCTCTCCCTCTCCCTCTCTCTGTCTCCTCTCCATTCTCCTCCCTCTCTCCTCTCTGTCTCCTCTCCATTCTCCTCTCTCCTCTCCCTCTCCTCTCTCTCTCTCTCTCTCTCTCATCTCTCCCTCCCCTCTCCTCTCTCTGTCTCCTCTCCATTCTCCTCTCCTCTCCCTCTCCTCTCCTCTCTCTCTGTCTCCTCTCCTCTCTCCTCCCCTCTCCTCTCTCTCTCTCCTCTCCTCTCCCTCCTCTCTCCTCTCCTCTCTCTCTCCATCTCTCCTCTCCTCTCCCTCCTCTCTCTGTCTCCTCTCCATTCTCCTCTCTTCCCCTCTCTCTCTCTGTCTCCTCTCCATTCTCCTCTCTCTCTCTCTCTCCCTCTCCATTCTCCTCCCCTCCCTCCTCTCTCTCTCCTCTCCTCTCCTCTCTCTCCCTCTCCTCTCTCTCTCTCCTCTCCCTCTCCTCTCTCCTCCCCCTCTCCTCTCTCTGTCTCCTCTCTCTCTCCTCCCTCTCTCTCTCTCTGTCTCCTCTCCATTCTCCTCCTCTCTCCTCTCACCTTGAATAGCTGTCTCGTCACAGCTCGATCACCTCTATGTTGATCATCTTCAGCAGGCTCTTCACCTCCTTGAAGGTCATCGTGTTGTCCTTGTCGCCACTGCTCTGACGGTACCCGTAGATCCAGGTGAGCATAGTGAAGGAGGACACACGCACACACACTGACACACACACTGACACACACACACACACTGACACACACACCGACACACACACACACACACACACACACACACATACCGACACACACACTGACACACACACTGACACACACACATACGACACACACATGACACACGCACACACTGACACACACTGACACACACACACCGACACACACACACTGACACACACACTGACACACACACACACACACACATACCGACACACACACTGCACACACACTGCAAACACACACACACTGACACACACACACACACACACACTGCACACACACACACACACTGACACACACGCACACACACACTACACACACTGACACACACACATGACACACACACACACACACACGACACACACACACACACACACACACGCACACACACACACACGCACACACACACACACACACCGCACACACACTGACACACACACACACACTGACACACACACTGACACACACACACACACGACAGACACTGACACACACACTACTACACACACACTGACAGACACTGACACACACACACACACACACACCACACACACTGACACACACACACACTGACACACACACTGACACACACACACACCGCACAGACACTGACACACACACACACACAGACACTGACACACACACTGCACAGACACACACACACACACACACACACACACACACACACACACACTGACACACACACACACACACACACGCACAGACACTGACACACACACACACACACACACACTGCACACACACATGCACAGACACTGACACACACACACACTGCACAGACACTGACACACACACACACTGACACACGCACACACTGCACAGACACTGACACACACACACACACCACACACACACTGACACACGTACACACTGCACACACCGCACAGACACTGACACACACACACACACACCGCACACACACTGACACACACACACACCGCACAGACACTGACACACACACACACCACACAGACACTGACACACACCGCACAGACACTGACACACACACACCACACAGACACTGACACACACCACACAGACACTGACACACACCGCACAGACACTGACACACACACACACCACACACACAGTGCACAGACACTGACACACACACACCACACACACACACACTGCACAGACACTGACACACACACGCACAGACACTGACACACACACTGCACAGACACTGACACACACACACACCGCACACACACTGATACACACTGACATTGACACACACTGACAATTACACACACCAACACATACACTCACAGACACTCACATGCACTGCCTCAAGCCTGTGTGAAGGATATTGCTCCAGCTTGTCTCTCTGGCTCATGGTCTGGCCCCTCTCCTGCAGCTTCCGCAGCCCCCTGATCCAGTGGCGAGCCTCCTCCTCCGAGTTGCAGGCCAGGTCCAGGCCTCTGCGCGGCCCCCTGAACACCACGGTGAAGCAGAGAGCCTCTGGGATCGAGCCACACAGCCCCCGCAGCACCTCCGACTGACAGCCCTCCAACACACACTGCACATCCATTACTGAGACTGGGAGAGGAGAGAGAGGGAGAGGGGTTACTGCAGGGAGAGAGGGAGAGAGAGAGAGAGAGGGAGAGAGAGAGAGAGAGAGAGAGAGAGAGGGGGAGAGGGGGGAAAGAGAGGGAGAGAGAGGGAGAGAGGGGAGAGGAGAGGGGTTACTGCAGAGAGAGGAGGAGAGGGGAGAGAGCGAGCAGAGAGGGAGGAGAGAGGGAGAGAGAGAGAGGGAGAGGGAGGAGGGAGAGAGAGAGGGGAGAGGGGGAGGGGGAAATAGAGGAGGGAGGAGGGAGAGAGGGAGAGGGAGAAATAGAGGGAGGGGTGAGAGAGGGGGAGGAGAGGGGACGGGGAGGGAGAGAGAGGGAGGGGAGAGGGGGAAATAGAGGGAGGGGTGAGAGAGGGGGAGGGAGGGAGAGAGAGGGAGAGAGAGGGGAGGGGGAAATAGAGGGAGGGGTGAGAGAGAGGGAGGAGGGGGAGGGGGAGAGAGGAGAGGGGAGAGAGGGTGAGGGAGAGAGGGGTTACTGCAGGAGAGGAGTGAGATAGGGAGAGAGGGAGGAGAGATGTAGGAGAGAGGGGGAGGGGGGGAGAGAGTGGGAGAGAGAGGGGGGGTTACTGCAGAGAGATGCATTTATTCAGAGTTAGTAAGATATTTAGTGAGCAGGCAGTCTGAGTGAAGTTATCCTGCAACAAACTCCCCATCCCCAGCTGTGCTGCTTTCCTGGAACAAGGAGAACATTTCGGGGGACCATTCTACTTGTGAGATGTCTTGCTCATTAAAAATATTTAGCAGATTTGTTATCTATTCAGAGATACCACAATATTTAGTAAGTAAAGGGTCTGAGTCTCTGTGCTTTACAATGCTTGCCTATGCTTTACCATGCTTTCATTGTGCATTATTATACTGGGCTGTGCTTTTACTGTGGAAAACTTTTATAAGGGTTAGTTTACCATGGTTTGTTTTTTTTAATATGCTTTATCATACCTCTCTATGCTTTACAATGCTTTATCACACTTTGTTGTGCTTTTACTACAGGACACTTTTCTAAGAGATAGGACCTTAATACCTGCTGCACAGGAAGTGAATCTGCTGCTCTGTCAGAGGTGACGGAGTTTGTTCTCCACGCTTGGCTGCTTTTGGTTTTGTTTGTGTTTCACAATCTGAGCCTGTGGCACTGAGAGGATGAGTAATGAGCAGCCACTGCAAGCAAGGGACTGGTGCACTGAAAGACAGCATCGCACTGAGAGAAGCATCTCACTGGGACAGCATCTCACTGAGAGACAGCATCGCACTGAGAGACAGCATCGCACTGAGACAGCATCACACTGAGAGACAGCATCGCACTGAGAGACAGCATCTCACTGAGAGACAGCATCGCACTGAGACAGCATCACACTGAGAGACAGCATCGCACTGAGAGACAGCATCTCACTGAGACAGCATCGCACTGAGAGACAGCATCTCACTGAGACAGCATCACACTGAGACAGCATCGCACTGAGAGACAGCATCAGACTGAGACAGCATCGCACTGAGAGACAGCATAAGACTGAGACAGCATCGCACTGAGAGACAGCATCACACTGAGACAGCATCACACTGAGAGACAGCATCAGGGATAGGACCTCAATACCTGCTGCACAGGAAGTGAATCTGCTGCTCTGTCAGAGGTGACAGAGTTTGTTCTCCACGCTTGGCTGCTTTTGGTTTTGTTTGTGTTTCACAATCCGAGCCTGTGGCACTGAGAGGATGAATGATGAGCAGCCACTGCAAGCAAGGGACTGGTGCACTGAAAGACAGCATCGCACTGAGAGAAGCATCTCACTGGGACAGCATCTCACTGAGAGACAGCATCGCACTGAGAGACAGCATCGCACTGAGACAGCATCTCACTGAGAGACAGCATCGCACTGAGACAGCATCACACTAAGTGACAGCATCGCACTGAGACAGCATCACACTGAGAGACAGCATCACATTGGGACAGCATCTCACTGAGAGACAGCATCGCACTGAGACAGCATCACAGTGAGAGACAGCATCGCACTGAGAGACAGCATCGCACTGAGACAGCATCGCACTGAGAGACAGCATCTCACTGAGAGACAGCATCGCACTGAGAGACAGCATCTCACTGAGAGTCAGCATCACACTGAGAGACAGCATCTCACTGAGACAGCATCGCACTGAGTGACAGCATCACACTGAGAGACAGCATCGCACTGAGACAGCATCTCACTGAGAGACAGCATCCCACTGAGAGACAGCATCGCACTGAGACAGCATTGCATTGAGAGACAGCATCCGACTGAGACAGCATCGCACTGAGAGACAGCATCTCACTGAGACAGCATCACACTGAGACAGCATCGCACTGAGAGACAGCATCAGACTGAGACAGCATCGCACTGAGAGACAGCATCAGACTGAGACAGCATCGCACTGAGAGACAGCATCGCACTGAGAGACAGCATAAGACTGAGACAGCATCGCACTGAGAGACAGCATCACACTGAGACAGCATCACACTGAGAGACAGCATCAGGGATAGGACCTTAATAGCTGCTGCACAGGAAGTGAATCTGCTGCTCTGTCAGAGGTGACGGAGTTTGTTCTCCACGCTTGGCTGCTTTTGGTTTTGTTTGTGTTTCACAATCCGAGCCTGTGGCACTGAGAGGATGAATGATGAGCAGCCACTGCAAGCAAGGGACTGGTGCACTCAGAGACAGCATCGCACTGAGAGACAGCATCGCGACTGAGACAGCATCTCACTGAGAGACAGCATCACATTGAGACAGCATCTCACTGAGAGACAGCACGCACTGAGAGACAGCATCGCACTGAGACAGCATCACAGTGAGAGACAGCATCGCACTGAGAGACAGCATCGCACTGAGACAGCATCGCACTGAGAGACAGCATCTCACTGAGAGACAGCATCGCACTAAGAGACCGCACCACACTGAGACAGCATCACACTGAGAGACAGCATCACACGAGACACAGCATCAGACTGAGACAGCATCGCACTGAGAGACAGCATCACAGTGAGAGACAGCATCGCACTGAGAGACAGCATCGCACTGAGACAGCATCGCACTGAGAGACAGCATCTCACTGAGAGACAGCATCGCACTGAGAGACAGCATCTCACTGAGAGTCAGCATCACACTGAGAGACAGCATCTCACTGAGACAGCATCGCACTGAGTGACAGCATCACACTGAGAGACAGCATCGCACTGAGACAGCATCTCACTGAGAGACAGCATCCCACTGAGAGACAGCATCGCACTGAGACAGCATTGCATTGAGAGACAGCATCCGACTGAGACAGCATCGCACTGAGAGACAGCATCTCACTGAGACAGCATCACACTGAGACAGCATCGCACTGAGAGACAGCATCAGACTGAGACAGCATCGCACTGAGAGACAGCATCAGACTGAGACAGCATCGCACTGAGAGACAGCATCGCACTGAGAGACAGCATAAGACTGAGACAGCATCGCACTGAGAGACAGCATCACACTGAGACAGCATCACACTGAGAGACAGCATCAGGGATAGGACCTTAATAGCTGCTGCACAGGAAGTGAATCTGCTGCTCTGTCAGAGGTGACGGAGTTTGTTCTCCACGCTTGGCTGCTTTTGGTTTTGTTTGTGTTTCACAATCCGAGCCTGTGGCACTGAGAGGATGAATGATGAGCAGCCACTGCAAGCAAGGGACTGGTGCACTCAGAGACAGCATCGCACTGAGAGACAGCATCGCACTGAGACAGCATCTCACTGAGAGACAGCATCACATTGAGACAGCATCTCACTGAGAGACAGCATCGCACTGAGAGACAGCATCGCACTGAGACAGCATCACAGTGAGAGACAGCATCGCACTGAGAGACAGCATCGCACTGAGACAGCATCGCACTGAGAGACAGCATCTCACTGAGAGACAGCATCGCACTAAGAGACCGCACCACACTGAGACAGCATCACACTGAGAGACAGCATCACACGAGACACAGCATCAGACTGAGACAGCATCGCACTGAGAGACAGCATCGCACTGAGAGACAGCATCGCACTGAGACAGCATCACAGTGAGAGACAGCATCGCACTGAGAGACAGCATCGCACTGAGACAGCATCGCACTGAGAGACAGCATCTCACTGAGAGACAGCATCGCACTAAGAGACCGCACCACACTGAGACAGCATCACACTGAGAGACAGCATCACACGAGACACAGCATCAGACTGAGACAGCATCGGACTGAGACAGCATCACACTGTGAGACAGCATCGCACTGAGAGACAGCATAACACTGAGGGGACCAGATTTACAAAGCCAGCTCAGCGTTTCTGTAAAGCAGGCTTCTTGTTTGAATACAGTGCTTTGATCATTATTACTGTTTTCACATTAAACTGACAAAAGAACAACCTGTGACTGCCGGCCAGCCACTGCCCCTTCCATTTGCAGGGATTATGAAGACAGAACGGGCCCAGATTTCACCAACAAGATGCAACCTATTCTCACAAACGTCTGAAAACCGTAATAAAAGCAAAAAGAGGACACATGGATATATATGTGCCAGTACTTTTGTCATAAACTAATAGTTCAAATGAAATACTTTTTTTTTTTGATAAAGTTTATTTGTAAATGACTAGAAATTGTGTGTTTTGCTTTGGTTAAGGTTTACGAAATGCTTGTCCTTAATCTGTTATAAGCAGGGCTGCCAATACTTTTGTCTGCAGCTGTAATATAGGTTAGACTAAGGAAAGCAGTTTTTAGCCTCGTAAAGATCAAACGCGGGAGCTGACCCTCCAATCTCAAATAAATAACTGTGTCTAAAGTTATAAGATTAAAGAAACTGCAAGCTGATTCTGCAATTACAGAGCTGCTCTCAGAGGTGACCAGCCATGCAAAAACAACAGCCTGTCTCTGCAGAGCAGCTGATTGGAGCCTGCAGGGAGGCGGTGTCTCAGTGTATCTCTAAGTGTCGCGGTGCCTCTCTCAGTGGATCTCTATGTGTCTCAGTGTATCTCTATGTGTCTCGTGCCTCTCTCAGTGTATCTCTGTGTCTCGGTGCCTCTCTCAGTGTATCTCTGTGTCTCAGTGTATCTCTATGTGTCTCGTGCTTCTCTCAGTGTATCTCTATGTGTCTCAGTGTATCTCTATGTGTCTCAGTGTATCTCTGTGTCTCGGTGCCTCTCTCAGTGTATCTCTATGTGTCTCAGTGTATCTCTATGTGTCTCAGTATATCTCTATGTGTCTCGGTGCCTCTCTCAGTGTATCTCTGTGTGTCTCAGTGTATCTCTATGTATCTCAGTGCATCTCTATGTGTCTCGTGCCTCTCTCAGTGTATCTCTGT
This sequence comes from Acipenser oxyrinchus oxyrinchus, assembly GCA_030684275.1. Taxonomy (NCBI): domain Eukaryota; kingdom Metazoa; phylum Chordata; class Actinopteri; order Acipenseriformes; family Acipenseridae; genus Acipenser; species Acipenser oxyrinchus. The sequence continues at coordinate 16,140,198 of CM060269.1, read as the reverse complement.
GTGTCTCAGCGTATCTCTATGTGTCTCGGTGCCTCTCTCAGTGTAACTCTATGTGTCTCAGTGTATCTCTCAGTGTCTCTCGTGCCTCTCTCAGTGTATCTCTATCTGTCTCAGTGCCTCTCTCAGTGTCTCAGTGTATGTCTATGTCTCTCAGTGTATCTCTATGTGTCTCAGTGTATCTCTATGTGTCTCGGTGTCTCTCTCGGTGTATCTCTATGTGTCTCAGTGTATCTCTATGTGTCTCGTGCCTCTCTCAGTGTATCTCTATGTGTCTCAGTGTCTCTCTCAGTGTATCTCTATGTGTTTCAGTGTATCTCTATGTGTCTCAGTGTATCTCTATGTGTTTCAGTGTATCTCTATGTGTCTCAGTGTATCTCTGTGTCTCTGTGTCTCTCTCGGTGTATCTCTATGTGTCTCAGTGTATCTCTATGTGTCTCGTGCCTCTCTCAGTGTATCTCTGTGTGTCTCGTGCCTCTCTCAGTGTATCTCTATGTGTCTCAGTGTATCTCTATATGTCTCGGTGCCTCTCTTAGTGTATCTCTATGTGTCTCAGTGTATCTCTATGTGTCTCGGTGCCTCTCTCAGTGTATCTCTATGTGTCTCTCGTGCCTCTCTCAGTGTATCTCTATGTGTCTCGGTGCCTCTCTCAGTGTATCTCTATGTCTCTCAGTGTATCTCTATGTGTCTCGGTGTCTCTCTCAGTGTATCTCTATGTGTCTCAGTGTATCTCTGTGTGTCTCGTGCCTCTCTCAGTGTATCAATTCAGTTTTCAATCTGAATTGCTTTATTGGCATGACTGATTTTTTACAAGTATTGCCAAAGCAATGATGGGTAAATTCCATCTTTACAATGAACATTTAAAACATATGTAAATAAAACAAAAACAACACAGTACTTCAAACACATCACAACAACAATAATAATGAGAATAATGATATACATTTATATATGTATTCTATAACATTTATTTATTTATTTATTTATTTTATTTTCCTCCCTGTGTGAGGAGCCTCAGTGTCACTCCCTGTCCCTCAGGCTGTGGCAGGTGCTTGTGTGCTGGGCTGCCACTTCTATACAGCTTGTGTCCTCACTGAGGAGGATGGGGAGTTTATCTGGGTCTGGCAAGTCTGAGAAATCTATGCAGAGATTTTGTATTTTTGGGAAGGCTTCCCTTATATTCTGATATTTTGTGCACTGCAGTAAAAAGTGTATCTCTGGCTCGACCTGATTGAGCTGACAGTGATCACACAGCCTGTCCTCTTTGGGCAGCCATGTCTGCCTGTGTCGGCCCTTCTCGATGGCCAGGCTGTGCTCACTGAGCCTGTACTTTGTTAAGGTCTGTCTCTGTTTACTGTCTTTCACCCTGGTCAGGTATTCAGCCAGGGTGTAGTGTCTTTTTAGGGCCCGATAGCATTCCAGTTTGCTTTGTGTTTTAGTGTGTGTGTCCCAATGAATAAGATATTCTTGTTTGTTTTGTGCTATAATTTTGGTTGACTCTGATTGTATGTGTTAGAGTGGAGCTGTCCTGAAGCTGGTTGGTGTTAGTGTGTGTTAGTGCAGTGAGCTTCAGGACCAGCTGGCTGAGGGGACTCTTTTCTCGGCTCTGCTCTTGGTATTGCAGGGCTTTATGGTGGTAAGAGTTTATGTTACTATATTTTAGATGGAGCCAAAATGGAATTGCTCTTTTTTGGATATTAATCAATAGTGGGTATTGGCCTAATTCAGCCCTGCATGCATTGTTTGGAGTTTTCCTTTGTATTTGCAGGATACTTTTGCAAAACTCTGTATGCAGGGCTTCTGTTGGTTGTTTTTCCCATTTTGTAAAATCCTGCTCTGTGAGCGGACCCCACACTTCACTGCCATACAGGGCAATGGGTTGGATGACACTTTCAAAGATTTTTAGCCAAATTTTAATTGGGATCTTTAAATGAATTTTTCTCTTAATAGCATAAAATGCCCTGCGTGCTTTTTCTTTTAGTGCATTCACTGCCAGGTTGAAACTCCCTGACGTGCTGATTTCTAGGCCTAGTTAGGTGTAGTGTGTGCAGTGTTCCAAAGTGTTTTTTCCCAGGGTGAAGTGGTACTTATTTCCCTGAGATCTGGCTTTCTTCTGGAATATCATGACTCTGGTCTTGTTCATGTTTACTGCCAGGGCCCAGGTCTGACAGTACTGCTCTAGCAGTGACAGGCTCTGCTGAAGACCCTGCTCTGTGGGTGACAGCAGGACCAGGTCATCTGTGTAGAGCAGGAATTTAACTTCAGTGTCATGTAGAGTGAGGCCAGGAGCTGCAGACTGCTCCAACACTGTGGCCAGCTCATTGATATAGATGTTGAACAGTGTTGGGCTCAGACTGCAGCCCTGTCTCACTCCCGCCCTTGTGAGAAAAATTGTGTTCTTTTATTGCCAATCTTAACCCTGCATTTATTTTCTGTATTCATAGATTTGATGATGTCATATACTTTACTGCCTACATCGCTTTGGATAAGTTTGTAAAATAATCCTTCATACCAAATTGAGTCAAAAGCTTTTTTAAAGTCTATAAAACAAGCAAATATTTTCTTTTTATTTTGGTTTACATGTTTGTCTATTAGGGTGTGTAGGGTGTAAATGTGGTCAGATGTCCGGCGTTTTGGATGGAAGCCAATCTGACTCTTGCTCAGGACATTGAGGCTAGTATCCGAGCGTTAATGATACTGCAGAACACCTTCCCCAGATTACTGCTCACACAGATGCCCCGGTAGTTATTGGGGTTGAATTTGTCTCCATTTTTATATATGGGTGTAATTAATCCTTGATTCCAGATATCAGGGAAATAACCCACCTTTAGAATTATATTTAGTGTATCTCTATGTGTCTTGTGCCTCTGTCAGTGCATCTCTATGTGTCTTGGTGCCTCTCTCAGTGTATCTCTATGTGTCTCAGTGTATCTCTATGTGTCTCGGTGTCTCTCTCAGTGTATCTCTATGTGTCTCGGTGTCTCTCTCAGTGTATCTCTATGTGTCTCAGTGTATCTCTATGTGTCTCGGTGCCTCTCTCAGTGTATCTCTATGTGTCTCAGTACCTCTCTCAGTGTATCTCTATGTGTCTCAGTGCCTCTCTTAGTGTATCTCTATGTGTCTCAGTGTATCTCTATGTGTCTCGGTGCCTCTATCAGTGTATGTCTATGTGTCTCAGTGTATGTCTACGTCTCTCAGTGTATCTCTATGTCTCTCAGTGTATCTCTATGTGTCTCAGTGTATCTCTATGTGTCTCGGTGCCTCTCTCAGTGTATCTCTATGTGTCTCAGTACCTCTCTCAGTGTATCTCTATGTGTCTCAGTGCCTCTCTTAGTGTATCTCTATGTGTCTCAGTGTATCTCTATGTGTCTCGGTGCCTCTATCAGTGTATCTCTATGTGTCTCAGTGCCTCTCTTAGTGTATCTCTATGTGTCTCAGTACCTCTCTCAGTGTATCTCTATGTGTCTCAGTGCCTCTCTTAGTGTATCTCTATGTGTCTCAGTGTATCTCTATGTGTCTCGCTGTCTCTCTCAGTATATCTCTATGTCTCTCAGTGTATCTCTCTCTCACTCACAGGTCTGCTGCGAGGGGGCTCTCTTGGCTCTCTTGTGGGTCTCACACCACACCGTCATGCCGTCCTCCTGCAGCCTCAGCTCCCTCCTCTTCTGCCAGCGCGGGGAGCGGATCTTCCACAGGCTGGAGCCCAGCAGCATGAAGCGCACGTCATCGTCCTCCGTCACGCCTGCCAGGAGAGAGAGAGGGGCTCGTTACACACCCTACACCCTACCCCAACACCAACCCTAACCCTACCCCCAACACTCACCCCCACCCCACACCTAACCCCAACCCCAACCCTAACCCTACCCCCAACACTGCTTTGCTTGCATTGAAATGTACAATTGCAATCATTATCTCACGAAAACAATAAGTATTCAGCTCTCTCTCTCTCTCTCTCTCTCTCTCTCTCTCTCTCTCTCTCTCTCTCTCTCTCTCTCTCTCTCTCTCTCTCTCTCTCTCTCTCTCTCTCTCTCTCTCTCTCTCTCTCTCTCTCTCTCTCTCTCTCTATATGTATATATATATATATACAGTGCCTTGCAAAAGTATTCAGACCCCTGACCAATTCTCTCATATTACTGAATTACAAATGGCACATTGAAATTTCGTTCTGTTTGATATTTTATTTTAAAACACTGAAACTCAAAATCAATTATTTTAAGGCGACATTGGTTTTATGTTGGGAAATATTTTTAAGAAAAATAAAAAACTGAAATATCTTGCTTGCATAAGTATTCAACCCCTGTGCTGTGGAAGTTCCCAGTTTACACACCACTGGCCATGTGCATTTCAAACAGAGAGTATTGAAGAAAGTGACGGATGAAGCTGTGAAAAACAAACTGCACAGCCAGGACAGACCGGTATGCAACTGCCATGCATACAAAAGAGACCAGGGGAATGGAGAATACCCATGTGGCAGGTATTTAAAAAAAAATGCTCCTAAATGAACTCACTCAATCATAACGTCTGCAACTTATCAAAAAAAACCCTTGTCTGGTATATGTTTTGACGTGTGTTTCAGTATTCTGCTAAATGCATTATTTATATTTTCACTGTTTAATGTTTTGATTGCTATAATTTTTTTTTCTTTCAAGTTTTACACAGGCAAAGGGGTGTCTAGATGAAGAGAAGTGGGTAATTATAAAACAGCAGGAAACAGGAATTCAGAGTTTTGCAAGTCATTGGCTGTTGGAATTTGGGGGTCACTTGGAGAAAAACAGAAGTGTCACAGGAGGAAAATGTAATGCAAAAAAAACTCAACAATAAAACCTCACTGACACCAGAAAAGTTGATGCCATCAAAGGTATGTGTTGATAAAAAATATCAATTTGCAAACAATTCATGTTTTCAACACAAAAATGAAGGAGGTCCCTGGTTCAAATCCAAGCTCACACACTGCGTGACCCTAAGCAGGTCACTTGGATAAAGGCGTCTGCTAAATAAATAATATATGACTTTAAAAGATTTGGACGATGACATTTTTTCCTTTGACTTTTTTATAACTTCTCTAAATCTTGAACTGCATGAACTGTATCTGTACCAAGCCAGTAAAGAACACTAACTATACCATGTGATAATATACAATTAATAGTTGACATTACAACAATATATAATGGATTCTTATAGTGTCAGGTTTTGTTTTATTCTCATATCTCAAATCATAATTATTCAAAAGGATCAAAATGAATTGTAATATTGCTATTTAAAAAACTGATCCCAACAGAGCAGTCAGAGTCATCTGACTAAAACTATTATTAGTGCTGCAAGTCAGACGTTTCCCATCAGAAAACAATAAGTGAATTAATTAACAAATTAAGAAAGGACATTAGGACAAAATAATCTAAGGTTAACCTACTCAGGTGTGTGGAGAATTTACTGTTATGATAATTAAGTGACATGTTTATAAACATTACAAGGAACTACAGTACATCTCAGTGCTACCCCATTATAAGGCAACCATACAGCACAGCATTGGTTATAAAAAGCTAACATTTCTTGTAACTGGAATAAATATATTGTTTTCTTAAACAAATACATGTAGGGTCATTTTTGTCGCGAAAACGTACACTTAAGAACTCAAGACTTTTCTATGTTTTTTTTATTTTTTTGCAACATGTATATGCTAAACTCAGTAATGTATTTATCAGGTCTTCGGTCAGAGCTCTCACATTAATGTATGGAAGGCAGTTTGGGAACAAGTATGCAAATGTCTTGATAACGCAGAACACAGATAAGGCTGTCTCATAGTTGTGGACCCCGACCACCGCATTATAACGGGGCAGAACTGTATTTCAGGTATTGGAGATTGCTAAAACAAAGTTATCATCTTTGTATGTATTTTTGTAGATCGTTCTTATTTTTGATGCGTCCTGCATGCGCCCTTTTTTCTGACATTAGTATCGTGCTAGTCAAGCTCTGGAGTAATATAACCTCAAATTCAAATACACGCGTCTCTTGCAGGGCGAGAAGGATATGTGATGTCATCAGGCTGTTGTTGAAAAGAAATCCTGTATAAGCCTTGGAATATTGTGGGTGAAACACAAGAAACAATGTGCTTCCCCTTTTCTTATGTTGTGGACGGACCTATCTTAACATTGCTAGAGCTTTTATTTACAGGTACAGAATATTTAAAGTTACTTCATCATTTCTGTATTGATTTAATATGATTTAAATTCAGTCTAATAATCACCAACTTGTATTGAGTTTGAAATAAATGTGATTACATCAACAATAGGGTTGTGTCCTGTCGGTATGCTCATGAAGCTTCATCTTTTGTTAGTAGACTATAGGGTTTAAAGTATTAAACTGATGCGTAAAAACAAAAAAGTGTAGCCAGGAAACTAAAGTTGGCTTTTTACAGAGGTGCCAAGTAACAAAGAGAAAGATACCAAAGTTAAATAAGAGAAATAAAATGATGATATTTAGAGGTTTCATTTCAACTTTATGTACAGATGCTGCTAAAGAAGAAGATATTATTTCACTTGTTTATACTACCAGGACAGTATTAGGCCTGCACACATTTTGCTTTGGTTTAGCGATTGCTTGGTAAGTTTGTGATCTATTTTAAATGTGACAGATATGTTATGTAAATAATACTGTCCAACTAAAAGTCAAAATCGTTTTACTGATAGATTGAGATGAGAAATGTAAGAAATTATTGTACATGCATATAGTCAAATGAGTGCCTCAGTCGTGAAACAAATTCACAGGTACAGATATATGGATTGGTAATAAAAACCACAATACCAATCCAGACCATTACACCTGTAAGGGGACCCATTACACCAAGCCAGACCATTACACCAAGCCAGACCATTACACCAATCCAGACCATTACACCAATCCAGACCATTACACCAAGCCAGACCATTACACCAAGCCAGACCATTACACCAATCCAGACCATTACACCAAGCCAGACCATTACACCAATCCAGACCATTACACCAAGACAGACCATTACACCAAGCCAGACCATTACACCAAGCCAGACCATTACACCAATCCAGACCATTACACCAAGACAGACCATTACACCAATCCAGACCATTACACCAAGACAGACCATTACACCAATCCAGACCATTACACCAATCCAGACCATTACACCAAGCCAGACCATTACACCAAGACAGACCATTACACCAATCCCAGTTATTTGACTTTCACCGCACCTCCCCACAACAGCTCAGAACTGAAGATCAGTGGGTGTCGCCTCTTTACACCCAGGATCTAGAGAGTGCATGTCAGCAAGTCACTTCGCACAGCCAGGACCCTGAGTGTGTGACTCCCCCTGCACACCACACAGCCCTGCCTTTACCAGGGGAGACCCTCTGGGACCCCTGCGCTCCCCTGAGTGTGTGACTCCCCCTGCACACCACACGGCCATGCCTTTACCAGGGGAGACCCTCAAGTTCTGTTGTTTTAACAGGTGAATGAACTGCAGTATTTGGGGTGAGTGGAGCACCTTCCCTTCTCTTTGTGTTTGATGGCTTGCCTAACCTCAGCTATGTATAAAACATGCTTTCAGCCGCTTGGACCCCAGCCCAGAGGCACTTCAAGGGACACTCTGCACAAACCACACACAGCAGCCTGAAACTGCAGGGAGGTGGTGCTGCTTGTTTAGGAGAGCTGGGGGAGGGGAGGGGTGATAGGCAGGCTGCCTCGTTTCTTAGCCCTCACCCAGCTCCTTCATGTGTTGGGTCTCCAGCACTTCTTTCTTCACATTTCTGCCGTTTTTATTTTTCAAACGACCCACCAGCAGTAATCAAAACCCAGGACTGTGCTCCAGCAGTAATAATTTAATTAGACGCACATTGCCAGAGCCTGTCTCCAGGGGCTAGCTGCAGCAGGATCCCCTGCGGTCCTGCCAGCCTGTCAGAGAGGCTGCTCCAGTGCTATCGAAGGCTTTCACATCCATTCCGTATCACTGCAGCCACTGCATCTACAGAACAGCTCTGGGCTTTTCCAGGATCAATTATTTAAATACAGCGCTGATATCCTGGCACCTAATCACTTCCTGTGCTGCAGTTAGAACATTGCAGGGAATCTGACCTACAGCACAGGAAGCCTGTGCCATGGCTGTAAATAAAAAAATGAGCTTTCAGTATCACGAAAAAGTACCATAATGTAAAAATTCAAAAAGTATGACTGCGACAGGGCTGAAGCCCTGCACATGTAGATAGTGTATTTTTGTCTGGGCTGGTATTGTCAGTAACATGTCTGAAGCTGGTATTGTCAGTAACATGTTTGAAGTTGGTATTGTCAGTAACATGTTTGAGCTGGTATTGTCAGTAACATGTCTGAGCTGGTATTGTCAGTAACATGATTGAAGCTGGTATTGTCAGTAACATGTCTGAGCTGGTATTGTCAGTAACATGTTTGAAGCTGGTATTGTCAGTAAGATGTCTGAGCTGGTATTGTCAGTAACATGTCTGAGCTGGTATTGTCAGTAACATGTCTGAGCTGGTATTGTCAGTAACATGTCTGAGCTGGTATTGTCAGTAACATGATTGAAGCTGGTATTGTCAGTAACATGTTTGAAGCTGGTATTGTCAGTAACATGTCTGAGCTGGTATTGTCAGTAACATGTCTGAGCTGGTATTGTCAGTAACATGTCTGAGCTGGTATTGTCAGTAACATGTTTGAAGCTGGTATTGTCAGTAAGATGTCTGAGCTGGTATTGTCAGTAACATGTCTGAGCTGGTATTGTCAGTAACATGTCTGAGCTGGTATTGTCAGTAACATGTCTGAGCTGGTATTGTCAGTAACATGATTGAAGCTGGTATTGTCAGTAACATGTTTGAAGCTGGTATTGTCAGTAACATGTCTGAGCTGGTATTGTCAGTAACATGTCTGAGCTGGTATTGTCAGTAACATGTTTGAAGCTGGTATTGTCAGTAACATGTCTGAGCTGGTATTGTCAGTAACATGTCTGAGCTGGTATTGTCAGTAACATGTCTGAGCTGGTATTGTCAGTAACATGTTTGAAGCTGGTATTGTCAGTAACATGTTTGAAGCTGGTATTGTCAGTAACATATCTGAGCTGGTATTGTCAGTAACATGTTTGAAGCTGGTATTGTCGGTAACATGTCTGAGCTGGTATTGTCAGTAACATGTTTGAAGCTGGTATTGTCAGTAACATGTTTGAAGCTGGTATTGTCAGTAACATGTTTGAAGCTGGTATTGTCAGTAACATATCTGAGCTGGTATTGTCAGTAACATGTTTGAAGCTGGTATTGTCGGTAACATGTCTGAGCTGGTATTGTCAGTAACATGTTTGAAGCTGGTATTGTCAGTAACATGTTTGAAGCTGGTATTGTCAGTAACATGTTTTAAGCTGGTACAGTGTGAATGCAAATAGGGAGACAGATACTAAACTGCTGCCTGCTTCTGGGAAGTGGAATCACTTGACTGGATCTGGATGCTTGCCTTAACCCAGCCTCTCAAACACATGCTAATGATCTACTGACTAAGCTCTATAGAGAGAATGGAGCTTCTTTATAACCCTCATAAAATGTTCCCCTAGGAAAAGCACAGCAAAGCATAATGAAGCACAGTGATCTGTAACCTTCTCCATTCCCACCTCTGCAAGGTTAACTTCTGAGACAATCGTTTGTTGTTGAATTTCTTGAACTTCTTTCCTTGTGTCTTTCAGTTATTTGCTTGCGGTTTGTGAATCGCTCCTGCAGTGACGGGGCGGTGGGTGGAGTGTAGCAGATTGATTCAGGACTCAGCTTCTCCGACAGTCCTTTCTGGAGTCTGTGGTTGTGCTTCTGCTCAGTGCCAGCAGAATGTAGGCCAGTGTTTAAAATAGCTGGGTGCGGAGCTGCTGGCAGTCTGCTTTATTGAACAGTGCGGCCTGCTTCCTTTGCTTTGCTGTCTTCATGTTTTCTGCTCCTCGCTACACACCACTGGCCATGTGCATTTCAAACACTGCTGCAGAGAGCCATTGGCAAGCTGTACCCTGCAGAAACACTAACTCACAAGCGCCTGACTCGGAATACTGATAGAGAGACAACTGAAGACTCCCATTGTAGAGCGGCCAGTTAACCCTGAGAGGAAGGAGAGCTCTCTCAGCAAGGGCACTAATCTACCTCCCTGTCTGATTCCTGCAGCACGAAGCCTTGAGGGCCGTGCATAACTTAAGACTCCTTACACAGTGAGGCGTGGTCCACACTACAGCACTGTCAACACAGCCTGAATCAACCAATAACTACGTATTGAAGATATGATTTGTAAAACCAGCCATCTCCATAAAACAGTGAGTTTGCACTGTCAAATGATAGGCAAAATGTCTTCTGTGTGACTACATATGATCTTTCAGAGCCCCTGTGGTAGTGGCTCTTGCTAGTCCTTTCACATTATCATCAGACAACTTGGAATCTGATTGGCTGAGGCAGTCGCTGAGGTCTATACTAATGAATAATCAGCAGGTGCTTTTAATTTGAAGTGCTGGTGTGCAATCTCTCGCCGGCCCGTGGGTTGTGGGTTGCAATGGTTGAACCGGCTCCTGTTCTGCACAGAAGGAAGTTCATTTCAAGACCAGGCTGTCAGAGGCATGATTATAGCTCAGCACTGACACCATATCAAAGGCATCCTGATGGTTTAATCCTCATGTGAAATTGCCTGGAATGAAAGCCAGTGTGTTTGTTATCTTCTAAAATCTGGCTGGGAGATCACATTGTATTTGCTGTATTTTCCGTGGAAGGAAGTTAGTGTGCTAATCGCGTTCCCCTGTCCCTGGGTGTAGCTTATCTTCTGATAAACAAAGGCACAGATTTATTAAGATTGTGATTTTAAACATAGAGTTTGAGTCACTTTTTTCGTCTTCATATGTTAGTGTTAGAATGTAATAATGGCGCTGGAATGCTAATAGCAGCTTTTGAAAAGCACCCAATAGCAAACAATACGACTATGTGTAACTATTTCATACTCTTAAACACGGCAGAATAAACAGCCCCAAATCATCACTTATCGTAATCACAGTTTTCTTATATGGTTACTTTTAACAGCTGTTCTAGAGACAGTGGAGCCCTAATTAAAATAGCATCCTGGTGATTAGTGATTCATTCTGTGGAATTGATTTCAATGCAGCGTATTGCTCTCTTTGTACTAAATGCATCAATCGCTTAGCCTTCCGTGCAACCTATCGGGCACTACAGGGTCCCACCTGCTCATATATTTAGGGTTGCAGAGAAGGTGCAGCTGGCAGAGTTGAAAGGTCACAGTCACATGATTTATATATATATATATATATATATATATATATATATATATATATATATATATATATATATATATATAGCAACACATTTGAATACAGTCCCTGTGTGTATAATTGGACTTTTATAATTCATCATGTTTTTCTCAAAGTTTTGGCAGGGCAACTTCTCGAACAACATAGAGTTCACATAAACTGTTTTAAAATTTCAAAAAATGCAACAAAAAAATGTGAACAGTATGGTGATATGTTTTTTCTATAGGAGTGATGTCATGGTATGGAGGTGGCAAAGAGTTCTAAAAATCCAGCATTTCCGTTGTACAAGTTGTAGACTTTTTCCCATATAACAAAGTTGCAGTTTTTCCATATACCATCAATGTTCATCCATAGTTTACCATGCTTCGCTGTTCTTTACCATGCTTTGCCCTGCTTTCACTGTGCTTTATTACACTTCTCTGTCATCTACAAGGGTTCACTCCAGCCTTTCAAGGGTTAATGGTGACAGGTGCGCTACTGTATGGACCAGCATACTTGCGTGGTTTGTTTAGGGAACAAGAAATCCATTTATAGGAAAATATACATCTGTGTGACGTTCCCCGTATTGGAATTTCTACAAAACTGTTTTGCTTTGATTCGATTTCATAAAGCAGTGGAGGCGAGGCGGGTTGCGCACGGAGTCCCGGCAGCGGCGTGATAGAGGCGGGTTGCGCACGGAGTCCTGGCAGCCGCGTGATAGAGGCGGGTTGCGCACGGAGTTCTGGCAGCCGCGTGATAGAGGCGGGTTGCACACGGAGTCCTGGCAGCGGCGTGATAGAGGCGGGTTGCGCACGGAGTCCCGGCAGCGGCGTGATAGAGGCGGATTGCGCACGGAGTCCTGGCAGCCGCGTGATAGAGGCGGATTGCGCACGGAGTCCTGGCAACCGCGTGATAGAGGCGGGTTGTGCACGGAGTCCTGGCAGCCGCGTGATAGAGGCGGGTTGCGCACGGAGTCCTGGCAGCGGCGTGATAGAGGCGGATTGCGCACGGAGTCCTGGCAGCCGCGTGATAGAGGCGGGTTGTGCACGGAGTCCTGGCAGCGGCGTGATAGAGGCGGGTTGCGCACGGAGTCCTGGCAGCGGCGTGATAGAGGCGGGTTGCGCACGGAGTCCTGGCAGCCGCGTGACAGAGGCGGATTGCGCACGGAGTCCTGGCAGCGGCGTGATAGAGGCGGATTGCGCACGGAGTCCTGGCAGCGGCGTGATAGAGGCGGGTTGCGCACGGAGTCCTGGCAGCGGCGTGATAGAGGCGGGTTGCGCACGGAGTCCTGGCAGCGGCGTGATAGAGGCGGATTGCGCACGGAGTCCTGGCAGCGGCGTGATAGAGGCGGGTTGCGCACGGAGTCCTGGCAGCGGCGTGATAGAGGCGGATTGCGCCGGAGTCCTGGCAGCGGCGTGATAGAGGCGGATTGCGCACGGAGTCCTGGCAGCGGCGTGATAGAGGCGGGTTGCGCACGGAGTCCTGGCAGCGGCGTGATAGAGGCGGGTTGCGCACGGAGTCCTGGCAGCGGCGTGATAGAGGCGGGTTGCGCCGGAGTCCTGGCAGCGGCGTGATAGAGGCGGGTTGCGACGGAGTCCTGGCAGCGGCGTGATAGAGGCGGGTTGCGCACGGAGTCCTGGCAGCGGCGTGATAGAGGCGGATTGCGCACGGAGTCCTGGCAGCGGCGTGATAGAGGCGGATTGCGCACGGAGTCCTGGCAGCGGCGTGATAGAGGCGGATTGCGCACGGAGTCCTGGCAGCGGCGTGATAGAGGCGGGTTGTGCACGGAGTCCTGGCAGCCGCGTGACAGAGGCGGATTGCGCACGGAGTCCTGGCAGCGGCGTGATAGAGGCGGATTGCGCACGGAGTCCTGGCAGCGGCGTGATAGAGGCGGATTGCGCACGGAGTCCTGGCAGCGGCGTGATAGAGGCGGGTTGCGCACGGAGTCCTGGCAGCCGCGTGATAGAGGCGGGTTGCGCACGGAGTCCTGGCAGCGGCGTGATAGAGGCTTGTTGCGCACGGAGTCCTGGCAGCGGCGTGATAGAGGCGGGTTGCGCACGGAGTCCTGGCAGCGGCGTGATAGAGGCGGGTTGCGCACGGAGTCCTGGCAGCGGCGTGATAGAGCGGTTGCGCACGGAGTCCTGGCAGCGGCGTGATAGAGGCGGGTTGCGCACGGAGTCCTGGCAGCGGCGTGATAGAGGCGGGTTGCGCACGGAGTCCTGGCAGCGGCGTGATAGAGGCTTGTTGCGCACGGAGTCCTGGCAGCGGCGTGATAGAGGCGGGTTGCGCACGGAGTCCTGGCAGCGGCGTGATAGAGGCGGGTTGCGCACGGAGTCCTGGCAGCGGCGTGATAGAGGCTTGTTGCGCACGGAGTCCTGGCAGCGGCGTGATAGAGGCGGGTTGCGCACGGAGTCCTGGCAGCGGCGTGATAGAGGCTTGTTGCGCACGGAGTCCTGGCAGCGGCGTGATAGAGGCGGGTTGCGCACGGAGTCCTGGCAGCGGCGTGATAGAGGCGGGTTGCGCACGGAGTTCTGGCAGCGGCGTGATAGAGGCTTGTTGCGCGACGGAGTCCTGGCAGCGCGTGATAGAGGCGGGTTGCGCACGGAGTTCTGGCAGCGGCGTGATAGAGGCGGGTTGCGCACGGAGTCCTGGCAGCGGCGTGATAGAGGCGGGTTGCGACGGAGTTCTGGCAGCGGCGTGATAGAGGCGGGCGCACGGAGTCCTGGCAGCGGCGTGATAGAGGCGGGTTGCGCACGGAGTTCTGGCAGCGGCGTGATAGAGGCGGGTTGCGCACGGAGTCCCGGCAGCGGCGTGATAGAGGCGGGTTGCGCACGGAGTCCTGGCAGCGACTGGACAACACACTGCTACCGCACCGCTGCGCGAAACACTGCCGCCGCTGCCACGATACAACTAAACCATGAAAACCATGCTGGAGGTTTATATTAGACTGTTACGAGTCTCCACTTTGCGCTGGGGAAGAATTCGGCTGATAGAGCTGTGAGAGCCGCAGAAAAGCAAGATAGCTTTAAATTCTTCCATTTGTTTACATTACAGAATTTGAGTCTGAAAGCCATTCCTCTCTAACAGCCAACTGCTATGAAATGCTATGCGGTGCAGCGGCAGCAAACATACAGGTACATGTACGGGTATGAAACTGTGTCAAGGTTACTCATCAGTTTGTTGTATATAGATTTTATTTTGCCAAATTGCGTATTTGTATGTATGTATGTATGTATGTATGTATGTATGTATGTATGTATGTATCTATCTATCTATCTATCTATCTATCTATCTATCTATCTATCTATCTATCTATCTATCTATCTATCTATCTATCTATCTATCTATCTATGAGGCTGTATGGTCCAGTGGTTAAAGAAAAGGGCTTGTAACCAGAAGGTCCCCGGTTCAAATCCCCCCTCAGCCACTGGCTCATTGTGTGATCCTGAGCAAGTGACTTAAACTCCTTGTGCTCCGTCTTTCGGGTGAGACGTATTTGTAAGTGACTCTGCAGCTGATGCATAGTCCACACACCCAAGTCTCTGTAGGTCGCTTGGATAAAGGCGTCTGCTAAATAAATAAATAATATATATAATTAGCCTGGATAATTAATGTTTGCTCTATTACGTTAGAACTTGGGTCTTATTTCCAGGGAGACATGGCGATAGTCTGCATGTTAAACACGCTGTGCTCCCAAACAAAGCTCGGATCGGCTCTCCTGTGACAGCGGCTGCTTGGTGTTAATTGAACGCCTCGCTGGTCCAGTTCGCCGTAATTCACTTCTCACACGATACATTCATCCACAAGGCGCACAGCCCCGCTCGCACCGGGACTGTGTGAGTACCGAGGGGGGTGGATTCAATCGTATCTGATTCGGACTGTCGCCGGCACAACAATGCACGCCTGCCGGTCTCCAAAAACATTTAAAAAAATCAGTAATCAAGAGTCTCCGATATGCAGATATGGGAACAAAACACAGCGTACATAAGAAAAAGAAAAAAAAAACTTCCCTGGAAGGATCCTAATGCATGCCCCAATCTTAACACACTTCCACAGAGCCGAATATAGATACAGGCAGCAGTGACATGCAGAATCGACTGGATCTGCCCTTGACCCAGACCCCACTCTTACCTAGCTTCCTCAGGGCTCGGAGGTCTCTGGGGCTCCTCTGGGTCGCGTCCACTTCCAGTGCCTTGCTCCTGTCAGGCTGCATCATTTCTGCCTCGGGCAGCTGCCCTTTTCTCTGGGCGATTTCGGCGAGTTTTGATTTAAGACTGGAGAGATGGTGTGCAGTGTTCTTGTATCGCGCGTGTGAGAGAGAGAGACTGTGGTGTGTCTGTTCAGCTCAGAAGTTATCTTCAGCGCTCGGGACGGCCCACGCAGTGACGTTTATGTCACAAAAAAAAAAACACGACTCCAAAACCTGTATCACGGCCCATGTTAAGAGGAGCGCCGTGCTCCTGAATCAAAGCAAGCCGGACGGCGCAAGCGAGGAATCAGCGCAGAACGCGAGAGGAATCCGAGAAAGGCAGCCAGGCAGGCGGACAGGCGGACAGGCACGGCTCGGAGGTCTTACAGCAAACCCGGTAATTGAGACCCCTGTGCTGGCGAGAGGCAGCCCTGTCAAACAACCAGACTCGAGTCTGAGTTTTGGGACGGGTTGTTGTTAATGTCACCATGTCTGTCTGTACCTTAAATGTGAAAATAAAAACAGACGCCAGCATAACAAGGTCTTGAAAGCTCTAAATCTGTGGGGTCAGGTGGGGATGTTCGTCAAAGTCAATGATTTTCTTTAAAACTTTAAAAGCTCGGGGTCAAGGCATAAACTGCCTGCAGACATCGTTGTCCTGCACAATACAAGGAAACTGTACCGGCTGGAAAAGAATCATAAAGAGATCCTGAACGCTGCCCAGTGGCCGCGCGTCCGTCCTTATAGGTAAACCGAGACTTCAGAGGCCAAGTGAAGGGGAACGATTCATTTTTTAACAGTTAGTTTGGTAAGGCGTGGTAGTGATTAACACGAGGGCTGGAGGAACAGAAATAAAAAAAATAGATATTTTATTAGCCTTTACGTTTAGAGAAATGCAATCTGTTGAAACCATGACGTTCAGTACAGGAAAATGCACGGTCCGGTCAGTCTGTATACTCGCTGTATAGCAACCAGGCGGCGGCCGTGGTGTGCCACTAATCGCCGACTGAACCCCTTCAGAGCCGTTGTCCTCATTTTTTTAACTGGCATCTCCCTGTTATTTTCATTCTCCCTTTAACTATATTGTTATGGTAACTTACTCTAATTTTGTTAACCGCAAAAGTTAAGAATGTAATGTCTCCGATTACATAAATACAGCTTGTGCTCCGAGTATATCAAACAATGAAGGTGGTACTTAATGGGTTAAATTAAAGGGCTATATGAAGTCATTTCCTATACTTTTCACCCTCCCCTCCCCCATAATATACAGATCCCGAAAATCCCGCGGATCACTGGGTCTGTAATTAGAGGCGCTCATCAGTGTGTGTGTGTGTGTGTGTGTGTGTGTGAACCAGCCCATGGTAAGTTGCATTTACTGGGAGAGGGACAGAAACCGTGGTGAGCTATATTTAGAAGTGAGAAGTCGCTATTATCTCCCCCAGCACAACACCCCTGGACAGAAATAAGAGGCAGTTTGTTATATTGGTCTCGTCTAGTGCTGCCAGCTCATCAATACATCTGGGTCTGATCAAAAACCTTTCACATGTAGAAGAGCCAATTGACAAAGAGATGCTTCTTCTTATGTTCTTATGTTCTTATGCTAACTGGCGCCGTCCTATCCTCTTTTTTTTACAAATAAAATGCTGATTTGTACGTGGCGTTCAAGGGCCTGAAGCAAGAATAGCAATCACAGCGGGATAGCTGTGGCGATGCGCCAGTGGCTGGGGCTCCCGCCTTGACTCCTAGGCTACATCGACAATATATCACAATTCTATTCCTGAGAAAGAATATGCAGTCATATCAATTTAAGAAACAATAATAACTTTTAGGCAATGTAGTGTTATTGGCTTATTCGATTATTCGTATTCTTATATTTGTATATGTACTATTATAATGCACTATTTCATGTGTTATGCTACTATCATGTGTTATGCACGTTCCACTGTATTTAATGTATTGTGCATTTTCTTTCTTTTTTTTTTTACTATATAGCATGTATTATGGATTTTCTTGTTGGTCCACTATGAAAGGCGCCATATAAAATAAAGATTGATTGATTGATTATATTTGGTAAGCTGTTACATTTCTATAGAATTAAACTCCCGAATTTAACACATAGACAGGCTAATGGTATACTTGCATCAAGGGGTTCTGGTGACAGCATAAACCAGAAGAGCAAAGCTTGGGTGCTTTATGGTTAATTCACCAGAACCCCGAGATTCAGTTACAATCTGAAGCGATTCGCTTCAGCCCCACATTATTATTATTATTATTATTATTATTATTATTATTATTATTATTATTATTATATATGGATCTCACAACTTTCAAGGTTTTAGCGAAGGCAGTTTTCTTTGTTGTGTTGTTATTTTCTTGGTCTCTGATGAATGACTCTCTGGCTGTGTGGGAATTTCAAAACGAGACATTTTCAGGGATTGGAATTGTTTCAGTAACAACAACAACAGACAGCGGTTTAAAACAGAATCGCAAAAATACTTGGGAAAGTCATAAACAGTGTCTCGCATTTAATTCATTCTGGCGTTTTGACGTCACATCCCTTCATTATGATTTGTGTTGCTGGTGTGTTGCCTGAGATGCAAGTCTTGTACTTATAGTCTTCATGTCGGTCACCAGGTAATAACACTGCACGTGCCCCGTGTTGACGTCACCTTTTCAAAACCAATTCTGTCACGACCAGAACACGAACACAACAGTGACAACGTCAGCACCAAAACAAACAGCAGCGGCCTGCAGATTTACAGGGCTATCTGTTGAAGACGGGGAGAAATCTGTAGAGCTCAGAATAACGCAATTCAATTTACATAAATGTAATGTAGTAAGAAGTTACCGGAATATACTTGAAACTCAGTATTAAAAGCATGCTTGGATCGTAACCTTACAGTACATTCGATCTTGGAGACACTGCACTTATGTTCATGATTGAGAAGGACTTGCTGCGGGAGTGTGTTTGTAAGCAAGGGGTTGGGTTAGCTCACTTGCTATCTTTAGCCTACACGCTATGCAGGGCGATGCATTTCTTGTGTAAATGACTTTGCATTTTGAAAGACCCTCATACTGTTTAACTGCAGGGAATGGACTTGTTTAAACAGAAGCATGACTGTAATGCAGTAGATAACCTGAACGCAGTGGACAATATCTGCGTATTTCTTATTAACTATTCCCATTGCTGCTGCTTTAAAAAATACAAAATAAATCGGCTGAAAGTTGTTTGCCACAGATCCGCAGAGCAGCGTGGCTTCCTACTCCACATTGGGGTTTCACTGCACAGCCGCAGAACATAAAAAAAGTTTACAAACGAGAGGAGGCCATTCAGCACATCTTGCTCGTTTGGTTGTTAGTAGCTTATTGATCCCAGAATCTCATCAAGCAGCTTCTTGAAGGATCCCAGGGTGTCAGCAACAACAACATTACTGGGGAGTTGGTTCCAGACCCTCACAATTCTTTCTGTAAAAAAGTGCCTCCTATTTTCTGTTCTGAATGCCCCTTTATCTAATCTCCATTTGTGACCCCTGGTCCTTGTTTCTTTTTCAGGTCAAAAGTCCCCTAGGTCAACATTGTCTATACCTTTTAGAATGACAAGCAAGTGACCCAGTGCTGGGAATCAGAGACCCTTCAACACGAGGCCCGGAGAGGTGCATTGTGGGCTTCAGCAGCTATTTCTCGCAAAGATTTTACCTGGTTTGTTGTCCAAAGAGACTCCAGATTTAAAATCCAGAATCAGAAAGATGAGCCTCTCTATGTGGTTGTTTTCAAAGCTGTGTACTGCACCCTTTTCATCTTCTTAAAGTAGGAGAAAAAACGCCCCTTTAAAAATATAACCCCACTATAAATACACATCTGAGATGTTTAATTAAAGGGTCTTCTCAGTCTGCCTCCTTGGGCTGTTCCTAGTTCTGAAAAATGAATGCGTTTGTATCTCGTTTCAGACTATGCTTTAAATTACACCTTGCTGTAAAAAACTGAGGAGTGTGGTGAAAAAGCATGGCATTTACTGACTGCTGCTCCTACAAGCACTGACAACAAACACTGCCACTGCCCCCTATCGCTGTGCACAGTGGATTTCTGTTTAATCAGGAGTATATATATACATCTTTATATACATACATGTAGAGCACTGAATGTTTACACAGTTTCTCCAGGTGAATTTGCACATTCATTGTGCAATTTCCCCCATGCTTTTTCCATGGGTCTGGCTATACTGTGCATTTACCACAGATTACCATGTTTTTGCATGCTTTGTCGTACGCATCACTTCTTCTGCTGTAGGTCAGGTTTCCTCTCAAGGTCTCTCAGTCAGGCTGAGGCTGCGAGGGTGACAGACTGCCTGACTGTCTGCCTCCCTCCTCACTGAGCCCCTCTCCCATCCTTCCCTCTCTCCCTCCTCACTGACCCTTCTCCCATCCCTCCCTCTCTTCTTCCTCACTGACCCTTCTCCCATCCCTCCCTCTCTCCCTCCTCACTGACCCCCTATCTCCACTCTCCCTCCTCACTAACCCTCCTCCTCCCAGGTCCCTCCCTCCCTATCTCCCTCCTCACTGACCCCCTCTCCCATCCCTCCCTCTCTCTCTCCTCACTGACCCCCTCCCCCATCCCTCCCTATCTCCCTCCTCACTGACCCCTCTCCCATCTCTCCTCCTCCTCACTCCCTCCCTCCTCCCATCTCATCACTGTCCCGTCTCCCTCCTCCCTACCACTGACCCACTCTCCCTCCCTCTCCCTCCTCACTGACCCCTCTCCCTCCATCCCTCTCTCCTCCTCACTGACCCCTCTCCCATCCATCAATCTGTACCTCCTCACTGACCCCCTCTCCCATCCGTCACTCTCCCTCCTCACTGACCCCCTCTCCCATCCATCAATCTGTACCTCCTCACTGACCCCTCTCCCTCCATCCTCTCTCCCTCCTCACTGACCCCTCTCCCATCCATCAATCTGTACCTCCTCACTGACCCCTCTCCCATCCATCCCATCTCTCCCTCCTCACTGACCCCCTCTCCCATCCATCAATCTGTACCTCCTCACTGACCCCCTCTCCCATCCCTCCCTCTCTCCCTCCTCACTGACCCCTCTCCCAGCTCTCCCTCCTCACTGACCCCTCTCCCATCCCTCCCTCTCCTCCGCACTGACCCCTCTCCCATTCCTCCCTCATCACTGACCCTCTCCCATCCCTCCCTCTCTCCCTCCTCACTGACCCCCTCTCCCAGCTCTCCCTCCTCACTGACCCCCTCTCCCATCCCTCCCTCTCCTCCTCCTGCCCTCCTCTCCCATCTCTCATCCTCACTGACCACCTCTCCATCCTCCTCTCTCCCACCTCACTGACACCTTCTCCCATCCCTCCCTCTCTCCCTCCTCACTGACCCCCTCTCCCAGCTCTCGATCTTCACTGACCACCTCTCCCATCTCTCCCTCCTCACTTACCACCTCTCTCATCCCTCCTTCTCTCCTCCTCACTGACACCCTCTCCCATCTCTCCCTCCTCACTCCCTCTCCCATCCTCTCTCCTCCTCATTGACTCCTCCCATCCTCCTCTCTCACTCCTCACTGACCCTCTCCCTCCATCCTCTCTCCCTGCTCACTGACCTCCTCTCCCTCCTCACTGAACCCCTCCTCCCTCCTCTCTCTCCTCCTCACTGACCCCTCTCCCATCTCTCCTCTCTCTCTCACTGACCCTCCTCTCCATCCCTCCTCTCCCTCCTCTCACTGACCTCCTCTCCTCCTCCTCCCTCTCTCCTCCTCTCACTGACCCCTCTCCCATCCCTCCTCTCTCTCTCCTCTCCTCTCCCTCCTCCTCCTCACTGACCTCCTCTCCTCTCTCTCCTCCTCACTGACCCTCTCTCATCCCTCCCTCCTCCTCCCTCCTCCTCCTCCCTCCTCCTCCCTCCCTCCATCCTCTCCTCCTCACTGACCCTCTCCCATCCTCTCCTCCTCACTGACCTCCTCCCTCCCTCCTCTCTCCTCCTCACTGATCCTCCTCTCCATCTCTCCCTCCTCCTCCTCCTCTCCTCCCTCCTCCTCTCCTCCTCACTGATCCTCTCCATCCTCCCTCCTCTCTCCTCACCTCCTCTCCATCCCTCCTCTCTCCTCCTCACTGACCTCCTCTCCCTCCTCCCTCCCTCCTCCTGATCCTCTCCCATCTCTCCCTCCTCACTGATCCTCTCTCCATCTCTCCTCCTCACTGACCTCCTCTCCCATCCCTCCCTCTCTCCTCCTCCTCTCTCCTCTCCATCCCTCCCTCCTCTCCGATCCTCTCTCCCTCCATCTCTCTCCTCCTCACTCACTCCTCTCCCATCCTCCTCCTCTCTCCTCTCCTCTCTCCATCCTCCTCCTCCATCCTCTCCTCTCCTCCCTCCTCTCCATCCCTCCATCTCTCCCTCCTCTCTCCCTCCTCTCTCATCCTCTCCATCTCTCCTCTCCTCCTCCCTCCTCCTCTCTCCTCCCTCTCCTCCATCCTCCCTCCTCTCTCCTCTCTCCTCTCCTCCTCTCCATCCTCTCCCTCCTCCATCCTCCATCCTCTCTCCCTCCATCCTCCTCCCTCCTCCTCTCCTCCTCTCTCCATCCCTCCTCTCTCCTCCTCCATCTCTCCTCCATCCCTCCCTCTCCTCCCTCCTCTCTCCTCCTCCATCCCTCCTCCTCTCCTCCTCCATCCTCCTCTCCTCCATCTCCTCCCTCCTCCTCCCTCTCTCCATCTCTCTCTCTCTCCATCCTCCTCTCTCCATCCTCTCCTCTCTCCCTCCTCCACTCCTCCTCCATCCCTCCTCCTCTCCTCCTCTCTCCCCTCCTCTCCATCCTCCCTCTCCATCCTCCATCCTCCTCCTCTCCCTCCATCTCTCCATCCTCCTCCTCCTCTCCATCCTCCATCTCTCCATCCTCCTCTCCTCCTCTCTCCATCCTCCCTCCCTCCTCCTCCTCTCCATCCTCTCCTCTCCATCCTCCATCCTCTCCCTCCTCCATCCTCCATCCTCTCCATCCTCCATCCCTCCTCCCTCCTCTCCATCCTCCATCTCTCCATCCTCCTCTCTCCATCCCTCCATCTCTCCATCCTCCTCCCTCCTCTCCATCTCTCCATCCTCCTCCCTCCCTCCATCCTCCATCTCCTCCTCTCCTCCTCCCTCCTCTCCATCCTCCTCCCTCCATCCTCCTCTCCTCCTCCATCCTCTCCATCCTCCATCTCCTCCTCCCTCCATCCTCTCCTCCCTCCTCTCCATCCCTCCTCCCATCCTCCTCCTCCATCCTCCCTCCTCTCTCCATCCTCCATCCTCCATCCTCCCTCCTCTCCTCCTCTCCTCCCTCCCTCCTCCTCCTCTCCATCCTCCCTCCTCCCTCCTCCTCCCTCCTCCATCCTCCATCCTCCTCCATCCTCCATCCTCCATCCTCTCCATCCTCCATCCTCTCCATCCTCTCCATCCTCCATCCCTCCATCCTCCATCCTCTCTCCTCCTCCATCCCTCCATCCTCTCCATCCTCCATCCTCCATCCTCTCCATCCTCCATCCTCCATCCTCTCCATCCTCCCTCCTCCATCCTCTCCATCCTCCATCCTCCATCCTCTCCTCCTCTCCATCCTCTCCTCCTCTCCATCCTCCATCCTCCATCCTCTCTCCTCCTCCATCCTCCATCCTCTCCATCCTCCATCCCTCCATCCTCTCCTCCTCCATCCTCCATCCTCTCCCTCCTCCATCCCTCCATCCTCTCCTCCTCTCCATCCTCCATCCTCTCCATCCTCCATCCCTCCATCCTCCTCTCCTCTCCATCCCTCCATCCCTCCATCCTCCTCTCCTCCATCCTCCATCCCTCCATCCTCTCCTCCCTCCTCTCCTCCCTCCTCCTCCATCCTCTCCTCCTCCATCCTCTCCATCCTCCTCCCTCCATCCTCTCCTCCTCTCCATCCTCTCCATCCTCCATCCTCCTCTCCTCCTCCATCCTCCATCCTCTCCTCCTCCTCCATCCTCCTCTCCTCCTCCATCCTCCATCCTCTCCATCCTCCATCCTCCATCCTCTCCCTCCTCCATCCTCCATCCTCCATCCTCTCCATCCTCCATCCTCCATCCTCCTCCTCTCCATCCTCCATCCTCCCTCCTCTCCATCCTCTCTCCTCCTCCATCCTCCCTCCTCTCCATCCTCCATCCCTCCATCCTCTCTCCTCCTCCATCCTCCATCCTCTCCATCCTCTCCTCCTCTCCATCCTCCTCCATCCTCTCCTCCATCTCTCCTTCCTCCATCCTCCTCCTTCTCTCCATCCTCCATCCTCTCCATCTCCTCCTCCATCCTCTCCATCCTCCTCTCCTCCCTCCTCCTCCATCCTCTCCATCCCTCCATCCTCTCCTCCTCCATCTCTCCATCCTCCTCCTCCATCCTCTCCTCCTCTCCATCCTCTCTCCTCTCCATCCTCCATCCTCTCCATCCTCTCCTCCCTCCATCCTCTCCTCCTCCTCCATCCTCTCCTCCTCCATCCTCTCCTCCTCCTCCATCCTCCATCCTCCTCCTCCTCCTCTCCATCCTCCATCCTCCATCCTCTCCATCCTCCATCCTCTCCATCCTCCATCCCCCATCCTCTCTCCCCTCCATCCTCCATCCTCTCCATCCTCCATCCCCCATCCTCTCTCCTCTCCATCCTCCATCCTCTCCATCCTCCATCCCCCATCCTCTCTCCCCTCCATCCTCCATCCTCTCCATCCTCCATCCCCCATCCTCTCTCCTCTCCATCCTCCATCCTCTCCATCCTCCATCCCCCATCCTCTCTCCTCTCCATCCTCTCCATCCTCCATCCTCTCTCCTCTCCATCCTCCATCCTCTCCATCCTCCATCCCCCATCCTCTCCATCCTCCATCCCTCTCCTTCTCTCCATCCTCCATCCTCTCCTCTCTCCATCCTCCTCCTCCATCCTCCATCCTCCATCCTCTCCATCCCTCCATCCTCCATCCTCTCTCCTCCCTCCTCCATCCTCCTCCCTCCTCTCCATCCTCCATCCTCTCTCCTCCTCCTCCCTCCATCCTCCATCCCTCTCTCCTCCTCCATCCTCTCCATCCTCCATCCTCCCTCCTCTCCTCCTCCTCCATCCTCTCCTCCCTCCATCCTCCCTCCCTCCTCTCCTCCATCCTCTCCATCCTCCATCCTCCATCCTCCATCCTCTCCATCCTCCATCCTCTCCATCCTCCATCCCTCCATCCTCTCCTCCTCCTCCTCCATCCTCCATCCTCTCTCCTCTCCATCCTCCATCCCTCCATCCCTCTCTCCTCCTCCATCCTCCATCCTCTCCATCCTCCATCCTCCATCCTCTCTCCTCCTCCATCCTCTCTCCATCCTCCATCCCTCCATCCTCCTCTCCTCCTCCATCCTCCATCCTCCATCCTCCATCCCTCCATCCTCCTCCTCCTCTCCATCCTCCATCCTCTCCATCCTCCTCCTCCTCCATCCTCTCTCCTCCTCCATCCTCCATCCTCTCCATCCCTCCATCCTCCTCCTCTCCATCCTCCATCCTCTCCATCCTCTCCTCTCCTCCTCCATCTCTCCTCCATCCTCCATCCTCCATCCTCCTCCATCCTCCTCCTCCTCCATCCTCCATCCTCTCCATCCTCCATCCTCTCATCCTCTCTCCCTCCATCCTCCATCCTCTCCATCCTCCATCCTCCATCCTCCATCCTCTCCATCCTCCATCCTCTCCATCCTCCATCCTCCATCCTCCTCCCTCCATCCTCTCCATCCTCCATCCCTCTCCTCCTCCATCCCTCCATCCTCTCCATCCTCCATCCCTCCATCCTCTCCATCCTCCATCCTCTCCATCCTCTCTCCTCCTCCATCCTCTCCTCCCTCCATCCTCCATCCTCTCCATCCTCCATCCCTCCATCCTCTCTCCTCCATCTCTCCATCCTCCATCCTCTCTCCTCCTCCATCCCTCCATCCTCCTCCATCCTCCATCCCTCCATCCTCTCTCCTCCATCCTCCATCCTCCTCCTCTCTCCCTCCTCCATCCTCCTCC
>CM060269.1:16094824-16114226 GCA_030684275.1 Acipenser oxyrinchus oxyrinchus | reverse complement strand
TTTCAGACATTGTGAGTGTTCACCCTCTTGCTGAGGACACCCAGCTGTAATGTTCACCGTCTTTCCTGGCAAACTTTTCGTCTCCTGTTAAGGCTCCAGTCTCTTCATCTTTGGGTTCAAATCCAGTGCAGAGTCCGCCACGCTTCGGGGAAGTCCAGCTGTAAATAATCTTTGTTCCCTGACTTGCGCCACTCTTAAACCTGAACGCCTTGGTGTAGTGGAGTCATAAAAGTCCAGGTTCACCTGAGGGTCTTCTTCACTGGCGCAACACTTGGTCATGGTTCATGTTTTATCCTGTCATTACACATTTAACTATCCGATTCTTCTGGAAGAATGTATGTGTTTGAATTAGTATCTTCAGTCCTGTTTCAGGCAGTTTTGACAAAGCAATGAGACATCTCCTGACATTTTGTGATTGTCTCATGGGGTTATTGTATGAATCAGTCAGCCATATCTGGCAGAGGGCACAAAGAGACCAATAAAAGGTATTACAGAAACCTACTTGTTTTATGTGAATCTTGTGTAATCTCAGTAATTAAGGTTTAAAGTTGCTTCACGTTTAAAGTTGTTTGTACTTGGGGCCATGGGTTCATACAGTGCGTTGTATGGATCAGGAAGGTTCGATGAGTTTTAGTGCTCTTAAGCATTTTGACTATTGAATGTTTTATGTAGTGTTTGCTCAAAATAGTTTGCAGTGGTGCTCTAGTTTAAATGCTAGCATATAAGGCATTCGTATATTATTGTATTATTGTATAAGATGAAGTTGATTCCTGTAAAAGCCTGGATCACCGTAAGGTCATTCTTGCTTACTTGGGATTAGCGATTGGTGGTCTTTGCAACCAACCAATCAATTTTTAAAGCATTTAATAAACCAAAAGAGCACTACCACTGCTCTGATTCGTTAAAACTTCTAATTAAATTAGTCTATGTGATTTTCTTGATTATTAAAAAGTTGTCTGGACATATCTAAACCAGTGCACGAACAAAACCCCTTACAGGAAACATCTGTACAAAAACATAAGTGCATAAGAACATAAGAAAGTTTACAAACGAGAGGAGGCCATTCAGCCCATCTTGCTCGTTTGGTTGTTAGTAGCTTATTGATCCCAGAATTTCATCAAGCAGCTTCTTGAAGGACCCCAGGGTGTTAGCTTCAACAACATTACTGGGAGTTGGTTCCAGACCCTCACAATTCTCTGTATAAAAAAGTGTAAAAGTTCCTCCTATTTTCTGTTCTGAATGCTTCCATTATCTCCATTTGTGACCCTGGTCCTTGTTTATTTTCTCAGGTCACGTCCATGGGTGGTGTCATTGTCTTCACCTTTATGCGATTTTTGGCTTTACTCAGTTCGTCAGATAAGCCCCTTCTGTTCACAGACTGAATAGATTCAATTCTTTTTAGCCTGTCTGTATATGACATGCCTTTTAAATGCGGATATTTCTGGTTGCTCTGTCCTCCTTAAACATCTCCCTGAGTTTAAGAGTGTGCTCAGAGCTTATATATAAATAAAATGTGTGGAATCTGACAGTATCAAATCAGAGTTAGCAATGACACATAAACTGATAAATAAGCACCACATTCCTGTGAATGTCAAAAGTAGAAATATGTAGAAAAGTTGTAAATAGCATGTTTACACAGATAATCACTAATAAAGGGTCATCTCGCTTTCATCTTAGTGGAATTTGTCAACATCGGCCTGTAAGTATAATGTTAATTGCTTTGTCAGGTTGGATCACAATAATCAAAAGATCGCTTAACCATGTCATCCCCAATATTATTATTATTATTTATTTCTTAGCAGACGCCCTTATCCAGAGTGACTTACAATTGTTACAACATATCACATTATTTTTACATACAATTAATCATTTATACAGTTGGGTTTTACTGGAGCAATCTAGGTAAAGTACCTTGCCAAGGGTACAGCAGCAGTGCCCCCCACCTGGGATTAAACCAACAACCCTCCTCAAGAGTCCAGAGCCTAACCACTCCTCATTGCTGCCCAATAGCTATCAGCCATGCTTGACCCTTTTCATGCACGAAAAATCCCTTCACTTGCCAAACTGATACCAACATTTCCATCTGGCGATAATCACTGAGAAAAATCCTCCATTGATTTTCATTATCACTGATCCCTCTATTTCTTTTGATCTAAATGATATCTAAGCAATCTCTATCCTAATGACCCCTCTAACAGCATGGGTCAATCTGAATCCTCATCTGATACCTAGTGCATCACTACTGTCCCTTGTCATTGATCATGCATTGCCCATCCACTGTCTCCTTTGCTCAGTGACTGGATCCCATTCAACCATCCTCACTGATCTTCAGCTTCCTCCCTCTCTACTTCCTCACTGACCCACCCTCCCATCCCTCCCTCTCCCTCCTCACTGACCCCATCTCCCATCCCTCCCTCCTCACTGACACCCTCTCCCCTCCATCCGTCTCTCCCATTTCACTGATACCTTCTCCCATCCCTCCCTCTCTCCCTCCTCACTGACCCCCTCACCCAGCTCTCCTTCCTCACTGACCACCTCTCCCATCACTCCCTCCTCACTGACCCCCTCTCCCTCCATCCCTCTCCCTCCTAACTGAACCCCTCTCCAATCCTCCCAAATCACTGACCCCTCTCCTATCCCTCCCTCTCTCCTCCTCAGTGACCCTTATCTTCTCCTCCCTCCATCTCTCCTCCTCACTGACCCCTCTCCATCTCTCCTCCTCACTGACCCTCTCCAATCCTTCCCTAATCACAGACCCCTTTCCCATCACTCCCTCTCCTCCTCACTGACCCCTGTGGCAAAGTGCCCCCTGTGTGTATTTTGTGTTACGTGTTGTGTGTAAATGTTGGTGTATAGTCATTGGTACACGGGATATAAGCGGGTCTGTGTTTCACATGTGATTTAAAATGTAGATTTGTATTTAGGCACGAGGAGGGCACAAATCACTTCACGTGCTGGTTAAAATAGTAATATGTGAGTCACGGGAATTGCACTTTAATTAATTCACGTGCAGTTGTACCGAGATTCCAATTGAATGATTGACTAGCAATCGAGTCTCGGTACAACTGCATAAAAGCTGCATGTTTTCACTCACTCGGGGTGGTGTGTTCGTTGAGTGGAGAACGGGAGAGAGAAGGAGAGTAATATTTAAAACAATTGCTATCGCGTGCTGGAGGACCAGCACGATACTTGTTTATTTATTTACTCACCGTGTTTGTGTGTCTGTCCGTCCACCGTTTGTTTAATGTGATAGTCCGTTTTGTTTGTCTATTTATTTTGGCGCAAGTGCCGTGTCCTGTTTTTGTGTTCTATTATTTTGTTTATTAAATGCTGAGCGCGATCAGCGCTCAGCTTCACTAAACCCCAAGTCTCTGTCTGCTCTGTGTGTTTCTAGTTCTGGTCTGAGTTCCTCCCTGCAGCCAGCCTGTCACACGTGGTGTCAGAACCGGGATAACAGCGCCTCCAGGACTCAGGCCAGAGCGGGAACCGCAGGTTTTGTGTTTTTTTTTGAAAAGGAAAAGAAATGGGGAGAAGAGGCTGGAGAGGAGCACAGGAGGGCAAAGGGAGAAAGGCGGAAGCAGGGCTGTGGTGTTTCGACTGTGGCCAACCTAGCCACACCACCATACCCTGCTCCGTCCACAGGACCCTTCAAGAAATGGCCCAAAGACTGGGATGGGGAGTGGTGCCCTGGCTGTGGGGCATATGGGCACACGTTGGCCCTATGCCCCATGCAGGATGAAGAGGAGGAGCCCTTGCTGCCACGTCCCTACGCCTGAGTGGGAGGAGCCCGAGCGTCCTACGCCTGAGTGGGAGGAGCCCGAACGTCCTACGCCTGAGTGGGAGGAGCCCGAACGTCCCTACGCCTGAGTGGGAGGAGCCCGAACGTCCCTACGCCTGAATGGGAGGAGTCGGTGCGTCCACAGCCCAAGAGGGAGGAGTCGGTGCGTCCACAGCCCAAGAGGGAGGAGTCGGTGCGTCCACGGCCCAAAAGGGGAAGGTAGAGCGTCCACAGCTCCAGTCTCCACCAGCAGAGGGTGAATTCCTGCTGGTTCCACCTCCATTGCCATGGGAGGACTGCTTGCAGCTCCCACCTCCACCAGCAGAGGGTGAATTCCTGCTGGTCCCGCCTCGCCACCTCCATCGGCAGGAGCAGAGCAGCAGGAGCTGTCTCTGCCTCCGCCACCTCCACCGCCAGGAGCAGAGCAGCAGGAGCTGCCTCTGCCTCCTCCACCAGCAGAGGGTGAATGCCTGCTGGGTTCCTGTCCACCAGCAGAGGGTGAATGCCTGCTGGGTCCCTGTCCACCAGCAGAGGGTGAATGCCTGCTGGGTCCCTGTCCACCAGCAGAGGGTGAATGCCTGCTGGGTCCCTGTCCACCAGCAGAGGGTGAATGCCTGCTGGGTCCCTGTCCACCAGCAGAGGGTGAATGCCTGCTGGGTCCCTGTCCACCAGCAGAGGGTGAATGCCTGCTGGGTCCCTGTCCACCAGCAGAGGGTGAATGCCTGCTGGGTCCCTGTCCACCAGCAGAGGGTGAATGCCTGCTGGGTCCCTGTCCACCAGCAGAGGGTGAATGCCTGCTGGGTCCCTGTCCACCAGCAGAGGGTGAATGCCTGCTGGGTCCCTGTCCACCAGCAGAGGGTGAATGCCTGCTGGGTCCCTGTCCACCAGCAGAGGGTGAATGCCTGCTGGGTCCCTGTCCACCAGCAGAGGGTGAATGCCTGCTGGTCTCCCCTCCAGCAGAGGGAGCCGCACCAGTCCCCTGCAGGAGAGGGCCGCACCAGTCCCCTGAAACAAGGGTAGACTGCCGCTGCTCCCACCTCCACTGGCAGGAGCAGAGCAGCAGGAGCTGCCTCTGCCTCCGCCACCTCCACTGGCAGGAGCAGAGCAGCAGGAGCTGCCTCTGCCTCCGCCACCTCCACTGGCAGGAGCAGAGCAGCAGGAGCTGCCTCTGCCTCCGCCACCTTCACTGGCAGGAGCAGAGCAGCAGGAGCTGCCTCTGCCTCCGCCACCTTCACTGGCAGGAGCAGAGCAGCAGGAGCTGCCTCTGCCTCCGCCACCTCCATCGGCAGGAGCAGAGCAGCAGGAGCTGCCTCTGCCTCCGCCACCTCCATCGGCAGGAGCAGAGCAGCAGGAGCTGCCTCTGCCTCCGCCAACCCCACCAGCAGAGGAGGAATGTCTGCTGGTATCACTTCCCCACCAGCAGAGGATGAATGCCTGCTGGTATCACTTCCCCACCAGCAGAGGATGAATGCCTGCTGGTATCACTTCCCCACCGTCACGAGGAGAGGAGCAGGAGCTGCCTCTCCCGTCACCAGAAGGACCAGGACTAGATGCTGGCGGTCCTCAGCAGCCCTTGCATAGGCTGCTGAGGAAAGCATGGGAAGAACCGCCCGGCCGCAGTGGCCGAGAAGAGGGCCAAAACCCGCACCCCAGCTTGTCCTGACTGCCTGCCTCGCTGCCCAAGGATGCCTGCCTCGCTCGCCCAAGGATGCCTGCCTCGCTTCGCCCAAGGATGCCTGCCTCGCTTCGCCCAAGGATGCCTGCCTCGCTTCGCCCAAGGATGCCTGCCTCGCTGCCCAAGGATGCCTGCCTCGCTTCGCCCAAGGATGCTTGCCTCGCCGCCCAAGGATGCTTGCCTCGCCGCCCAAGGATGCTTGCCTTGCATCGCCTGGGGTTGCCAGCCGCTCCGCATCGCCTGGGGTTGCCAGCCGCTCCGCGTCGCCTGGGGTTGCCAGCCGCTCCGCATCGCCTGGGGTTGCCAGCCGCTCCGCATCGCCTGGGGTTGCCAGCCGCTCCGCATCGCCTGGGGTTGCCAGCCGCTCCGCATCGCCTGGGGCTGCCTGTCGCTCCGCATCGCCTGGGGCTGCCTTTTGCTCCACACAGGGTGCAGGGTGCGAGGAGAAGTGGAGCTCCGCTGCCGCCTCTATGGCCAGGGGCTCCCCTCCCGAGTTCGCCTCCCGAGGGTCGCTGCTGCTGCCGTCGCCTCCCGAGGGTCGCTGCTGCTGCCGTCGCCTCCCGAGGGTCCGCTG
This sequence comes from Acipenser oxyrinchus oxyrinchus, assembly GCA_030684275.1. NCBI lineage: Eukaryota > Metazoa > Chordata > Actinopteri > Acipenseriformes > Acipenseridae > Acipenser > Acipenser oxyrinchus. Next base: position 16,108,199 of record CM060269.1, on the reverse strand, counting down.
CTGCTGCCGTCGCCTCCCGAGGGTCCGCTGCTGCTGCCGTCGCCTCCCGAGGGTCGCTGCTGCTGCCGTCGCCTCCCGAGGGTCGCTGCTGCTGCCGTCACCTGGGGTCGCCAGGGATCCTGCTTCGCCTGGGGTCGCCGGGGCCTCTGCTTTGCCTCGGGTCGCTACACTGTGGCGGAGCTCCATGAAGGGAGCTGCCGGCCATGAAGAAAGGGGAGGTCAGGAGACCAGCTCCCCAGCCGCATTTCGCTGGCAGGAAACACGGTGGCCGGAGCCCCACGGAGGGGAGCTGGCGGCCATGAAGAAGGGGGAGGTCAGGAGACCAGCTCCCCGCAGCAGTTTCGCTGCGGAAGTGGGTGGCGGAGCCCCACGGAGGGGAACTGCCGGCCATGAAGAAGGGGGAGGTCAGGAGACCAGCTTCCCCGCAGCAGTTTCGCTGCGGAGATTGTGTGGTCGGAGCCCCACGGAGGGAACTGCCGGCCATGAAGAAGGGGGAGGTCAGGAGACCAGCTCCCCAGCTGCACTTTGCGGCAGGAGATAGTGTGGCTGAAGCCCGGAAGAGGGAGCTGCCAGCCACGAAGAATTGGGGGTGCCGGACATTCCACCATGGCCACCCCCAGAAACAACTTGCTTCCCCTCTTCCGGGACTTTGGGACTGAGGGGGAGGTGGCCATTGAGGCCATGTGTGCTTTGCACAAGGGGGTATATGTGGCAAAGTGCCCCCTGTGTGTATTTTGTGTTACGTGTTGTGTGTAAATGTTGGTGTATAGTCATTGGTACACGGGATATAAGCGGGTCTGTGTTTCACATGTGATTTAAAATGTAGATTTGTATTTAGGCACGAGGAGGGCACAAATCACTTTCACGTGCTGGTTAAAATAGTAATATGTGAGCACGGGAATTGCACTTTAATTAATTCACGTGCAGTTGTACCGAGATTCCAATTGAATGATTGACTAGCAATCGAGTCTCGGTACAACTGCATAAAAGCTGCATGTTTTCACTCACTCTGGGTGGTGTGTTCGTTGAGTGGAGAACGGAGAGAGAGAGGAGAGTACTATTTAAAACAATTGCTATCGCGTGCTGGAGGACCAGCACGATACTTGTTTATTTATTTACTCACCGTGTTTGTGTGTCTGTCCGTCCACCGGTTGTTTAGTGTATAGTCCGTTTTGTTTGTCTATTTATTTTGGCGCAAGTGCCGTGTCCTGTTTTTGTGTTCTATTATTTTGTTTATTAAATGCTGAGCGATCACGCTCAGCTTCACCAAAACCCCAAGTCTCTGTCTGCTCTGTGTGTTTCTAGTTCTGGTCTGAGTTCCTCCCTGCAGCCAGCCTGTCACACCCCTCTCCCAGCTCTCCCTCCTCACTGACCCCCTCTCCCATCTCTCCTCTCTCCCTCCTCAGTGACCCCGTCTCCCATCTCTCCCTCCTCACTGACCCCTCTCCCTCCCTCCCTCTCTCCCTCTTCACTGACCCCCTCTCCCATCCCTCCCTCTCTCTCTCCTCAGTGACCCCTCTCCCTCCCTCCCATCTCTCCTCCTTACTGACCTCCTCTCCCATCTCTCCCTCTCTCCCTCCTCAGTGACCCCGTCTCCCCTCCCTACCTCTCTCAATCCTCACTGACCCCTCTCCCCTCTCTCCTCCTCACTGACCCCATCTCCCATCCTCCTACTCACTGACCCTCTCCTTCCTCCTCTCTCCCTCCTCACTGATCCCCTCTCCATCTCTCCTCCTCAGTGACCCTCTCCCATCTCTCCTCCTCACTGACCCCTCTCCTTCCTCCTCTCTCCTTCCTCACTGACCCCCTCCCATCCCTCCTCTCCTCCTCACTGACCCTATCTCTCATCCCTCCCTCCTCACTGACCCCTCTCCCTCCATCCCTCTCTCCCTTCACTGACACCTTCTCCCATCCCTCCTCTCTCCTCCTCACTGACCCCTCACCCAGCTCTCCCTCCTCACTGACCCTCTCCCGTCCATCCTCTCTCCTCCTAACTGAACCCTCTCCAATCCCTCCTAATCACTGACCCCTCTCCCATCCCTCCTCTCTCCTCCTCACTGACCCTCTCCCATCCCTCCTCCTCACTGACTCCTCTCCCTCCCTCCCTCTCTCCTCCTCACTGATCCCTCTCCCATCTCTCCTCCTCACTGACCCTCTCCCATCCCTCCCTCTCCTCCTCACTGACCCCTCCCTCCATCCCTCTCTCCTCCTCACTGAACCCTCTCCAATCCCTCCTCCTCACTGACCCCTCTCCCATCGCTCCTCTCTCCTCCTCACTGACCCCTCTTCCAGCTCTCCCTCCTCACTGACCACCTCTCCCATCCCTCTCTCTCCCCTTCACTGACACCTTCTCCCATCCTCCTCTCTCCTCCTCACTGACCCCTCTCCATCTCTCCTCCCCACTTACCGCCTCTCCCATCTCTCCCTCCTCACTGACCCACTCTCCCATCCCTCCCTCTCTCCCTCCTCCTCCTGCCCTCCCTCTCCCATCTCTCCCTCCTCACTGACCACCTCTCCCATCCCTCCCTCTATATCTCATCACTGACACCCTCTCCCCTCCCTCCTCTTCACTGACCCCTCTCCCTCCCTCTCTCCTCCTCACTGACCATCTCTCCCATCCCTCCTCCTCACTGACCCCTCTCCTCCCTCCCTCTCTCCTCTTCACTGGACCCCTCTCCCATCTCTCCTTTCTCCTCCTCACTGACCCCTCTCCCATCCTCCCTCTCTCTCCTCACTGAACCCTCTCCCATCTCTCCTCCTCACTGACCCCGCTCCCTCCATCCCTCTGTGTGTGTGTGTGTGTGTGTGTGTGTGTTTGAGCAGGTTTCAGGTCAGTGGTGTGTGTGTGTGTTTGATCAGGTTTCAGGTCAGTGGTGTGTGTGTGTGTGTGTGTGTGTGTGTGTGTTTGAGCAGGTTTCAGGTCAGTGGTGTGTGTGTGTGTGTGTGTGTGTGTGTGTGTTTGAGCAGGTTTCAGGTCAGTGGTGTGTGTGTGTGTGTGTGTGTGTGTGTGTGTGTGTGTTTGTGCAGGTCTCAGGTCAGTGGTGTGTGTGTGTGTGTGTGTGTGTGTGTTGTGTGCAGGTTTCAGGTCAGTGGTGTGTGTGTGTGTGTGTGTGTGTGTGTGTGAGCAGGTTTCAGGTCAGTGGTGTGTGTGTGTGTGTGTGTTTGAGCAGGTTTCAGGTCAGTGGTGTGTGTGTGTGTGTGTGTGTGTGTTTGAGCAGGTTTCAGGTCAGTGTGTGTGTGTGTGTGTGTGTGTGTTGTGCAGGTTTCAGGTCAGTGTGTGTGTGTGTGTGTGTGTGTGTGTTTGAGCAGGTTTCAGGTCAGTGGTGTGTGTGTGTGTGTGTGTGTGTGTGTGTGAGCAGGTTTCAGGTCAGTGGTGTGTGTGTGTGTGTGTGTGTGTGTGTGTTTGAGCAGGTTTCAGGTCAGTGGTGTGTGTGTGTGTGTGTGTGTGTGTGTGTGTGTGTGTTTGAGCAGGTTTCAGGTCAGTGGTGTGTGTGTGTGTGTGTGTGTGTGTGTGTGTGTGTGTGTGAGCAGGTTTCAGTGTGTGTGTGTGTGTGGTTTCAGGTCAGTGTGTGTGTGTGTGTGTGTGTGTGAGCAGGTTTCAGGTCAGTGTGTGTGTGTGTGTGTGTGTGTGTGTGTTTGAGCAGGTTTCAGGTCAGTGGTGTGTGTGTGTGTGTGTGTGTTTGAGCAGGTTTCAGGTCAGTGGTGTGTGTGTGTGTGTGTGTGTGTTGAGCAGGTTTCAGGTCAGTGGTGTGTGTGTGTGTGTGTGTGTGTGTGTTTGAGCAGGTTTCAGGTCAGTGTGTGTGTGTGTGTGTGTGTGTTGTGAGCAGGTTTCAGGTCAGTGTGTGTGTGTGTGTGTGTGTGTGTGTGTGTTTGAGCAGGTTTCAGGTCAGTGGTGTGTGTGTGTGTGTGTGTGTGTGTGTGAGCAGGTTTCAGGTCAGTGGTGTGTGTGTGTGTGTGTGTGTGTGTTGAGCAGGTTTCAGGTCAGTGGTGTGTGTGTGTGTGTGTGTGTTTGAGCAGGTTTCAGGTCAGTGGTGTGTGTGTGTGTGTGTGTTTGAGCAGGTTTCAGGTCAGTGGTGTGTGTGTGTGTGTGTGTGTGAGCAGGTTTCAGGTCAGTGGTGTGTGTGTGTGTGTGTGTGTGTGTGTTTGAGCAGGTTTCAGGTCAGTGGTGTGTGTGTGTGTGTGTGTGTGTGTGTTTGAGCAGGTTTCAGGTCAGTGGTGTGTGTGTGTGTGTGTGTGTGTGTTTGAGCAGGTTTCAGGTCAGTGGTGTGTGTGTGTGTGTGTGTGTGTTTGAGCAGGTTTCAGGTCAGTGGTGTGTGTGTGTGTGTGTGTGTTTGAGCAGGTTTCAGGTCAGTGGTGTGTGTGTGTGTGTGTGTGTAGCATATGTTTGAGCAGGTTAACTACATGAATCAACATTTTCTATCTGGCCATTTTGTTTGCCAGATCGTATGGTAATGTATTCACACACCACTTTCTTTTTTATTTTATTTTTTTCGGTCTGTGCGATGCAAAGTGTTCAGTTATACTGTAGCTTACGTTTTTCTTTATACTAGGCCTAGTGTTAAACGCTTGTCAGCTTTTTTCTGCCTGTATAAATGTTGTTGTTAATCCGATGTAGTTGATGTGTGATGGCAAAGATTTATTCACTGTATATTAATAGGTTTTACATGTCAAAATGTTGTCAATCTTTAATCGAAATTCAAATATTTTAGTAATATATTCTAATGACATACAATATTATTGTAGTATTGCAAGGTTTATTATTATTTTGTCAGTGAAAGTGCTGTGTTCTCTGCATGACTTAGCCTCTGGTTCCTTTCAGACAGAGTTGGAAGGCCTGGATGGAGAGACCAATCCACCTTCTCCAGTGCGCTTGGTAGATTTCTGGATGTCATGCTTAAAAGGGCAAGGCAATACATATCACTTCCTAAGGATACTCGCATAACTGATGTTGTCTGAGGCTTTCCCAAACAGCTCTGTTTCATGCTAACTGATGTTGTCTGAGGCTTTCCCAAACAGCTCTGTTTCATGCTGAGTGACCTCAGCCGTAAGGACTCCCAGCTCCTTCTCAGAAATTTTTTTTTTTTTCCTGTGCGCCAAGAGGACCTTGCTGCCCTTCCTCTGACATATGTGCAAAATAATCGCCTGGCCGCAATGCAATTTGAATTTTGCATCCGCAATATTTGCACTGCGCCTATACTTTCAGCGCCACCCTGGAGCCGCCTCTGTAGTGAAGGACAATACAGGCGCAGAACCTCCGAACTACAAAACGCCTCTGAAACAGTTTCACTGCCGCCCGCTAGAGGGCGCCCCGATGCGGTGAAAGTCGAACAGCTCTTTGAATTAAAAGTTGCTTTACTGGCATGACGACAACATTCGTGGTATTGCCAAAGTACAATATAAACATTATGAACATCGATAAAAGTTAATAAATGAAAATGAATAATGAAATAAAGAGGTAGGCATGTAAAACTGAACGCGCACTGACAGATAAGCAGACTCCCTTCTCTCCTGTCAGCGCCGTCACTGTCTCACAGCTGGAGCTAAGACAAAACGACGCTTTTATTGGATATGAACTAAGTAGGCGGGAATCGGAATTCCTGCATCTGATTGGTACTTCTGTGGGCGGGGGTCGTGGAAAGTGAACCCTGTGATTGGCTGAGAGTGAGTCCCTGAGGTAAACACCCTCGCCCACAGGTTAAAGGGCAAAGTCAGCTGGTGTATTCGGTACTGCATACTTACAGTATTTACTGATATTGTTATTATTATTTTCTGTGTGTAAAGTAAACACACAGTTTCTGAGGAGGTCTTGCTGTACACGGGAAGTAACAGGGCGGTGTAAAACTATAATGACAGGTGGGATCTGCGCTGGCAAAGGTAAGGCTGTATGTTTAGTGTACAGTGAAAACAGGGAGCGACACGCCGAGCCACATTTGTTCAAGGCTAACAGATTGTGTAATGTAGCGCTGTTACGAATAGTTGCAACATATTCCTTTAACTACGCCGTTTACCGCTTGATTACATTTCTGTGATAATGAATGGAATTCGATGTATTTTATTTCGATAGCGCTTTTTACATGACAGTATCTCAAAGCGCTTGACAAGTCTGCACACATCAAGAAGTGTTAACAATTACAAAATAACCATGCATCATTATACGGTAATATAATAATAATAATAATAATAATAATAATAATAATAATAATAATAATAATATCGGTAAATAATAACAATCGAAATAAAACAATTTAACAAAACAGGAAACATGTAGAAAACAGAAAGTACTGATTAGAGGAGAAACCTCAAAATGGAGCGAGGTAACCAGTGGTGTACCACAGGGATCAGTATTAGGTCCTCTGCTATTCCTAATCTACATTAATGATTTAGATTCTGGTATAGTAAGCAAACTTGTTAAATTTGCAGAAGACACAAAAATAGGAAGAGTGGCAAACACTGTTGCAGCAGCAAAGGTCATTCAAAATGATCTAGACAGCATTCAGAACTGGGCAGACACATGGCAAATGAGATAGAGAAAAGTGTAAAGTACTGCACGCAGGCAATAAAAATGTGCATTATAAATATCATATGGGAGATAAGGAAATTGAAGAAGGAATCTATGAAAAAGACCTAGGAGTTTATGTTGACTCAGAAATGTCTTCATCTAGACAATGTGGGGAAGCTACAAAAAAGGCCAACAAGATGAAATTTTGATGACACGATATTGTGGTGGGGTGAAAACATGAGATCTGGTACAAGTTTAGGTTTCTGTGCCTTATTCTCTGGTCACTTCATCTCAGCAGTGTCTTCTGGGTCGTGTTACTGGCTGAAAGCGTGTCAGTCAATCAGGGAAGCAGCTGATTGGTTAATGACAGGAAAGAAGCCGTTGATGGGTTGGGGTCGATTTCACCCCCCAGGTGACCAAGAGCAGGTGCACCACTAACTGAAAACATGGCTCACAAAGAGAGATTTCTTGAAGAAGTGTAGTACCAGATCCGATTGTAACTGATTGACCTGAGCAGCCCCAGTGTAGCTGATTGAGATGAGGGGGGAGTCTCCAATCCACTCTGGTGCTCTCCTACCTGCTCCCTGTGTTTCAGTGCTGCTGACTGACGGGAGCAGCGATGGCTCATCCAGAGCAGGACTGCGAGAGGCGTTTCCGGGCTGCCGTCAGCATCGTGCACAGCCTGCCCAAGAGCGGTGAGTCAGGGGGGCAGAGGCTGGGCTCGGAGGAAGCTTTTCTATACCTAACCTGTGGTTACTTCTTGCAACAGTTATCCAGTACGTACCTTCTCTCTCTTAGTCCACTGAGTTTCTAAGATAAACATCCTCACAATGCATGCATTTGACACACGCACCCTGCTAATAAGATATATTAATACAAGAGATTACACAAGATGACAAGACACCGACAACCTCCATACATCATAACCGAATAAGGACTGTGTTCTTATCAGTAACTTTCCACGAGCTTGCCTTTACATTGAGTTAGAGAAAATACCCAGACCAAGCAGAGCTGCATAGAGAAACAGCACAAACAGCTCCTCCCCCTCCCTGAGGAGTTGACTGTGAGTTTGTGACCAGCTGTATTGAAGTGGTACTGTTCAGTGTCAGTCCTGACATGTTACAGCCTGTCAGACTGGACCAGGTCTCCAATAAGGACCCAGGAGGCTCATCCAGGACTCGATCCCCATTGGATTTCAGATCTGCTATAGCCCGGTGCAGGCTGGTTCTTGCTTGTCTAGCGACCAGCACCCGGCCTGGAGAAAAATTCAACTGGTGACAAAGTCCCCCTTGGATCAGCAGAGACGAGTCGCAATTATCAACATTACTGTAAGATACCCTTATGAAAGCTTCCCGTAGTAAAAGCACAGCAAAGCGTAATAAAGCACAGTGAAAGACCAGCGAGGTGTGGTAAAGCATATTACTAAACATAGCACACCAGGGTAAACTGCAGTCAAGTCACTGTAGAACTGTGTGAAAAAGCATGGGGGAAAACTGCAAAGATACTTGCTAAACTTGTATAAGCACAGTTAATAATACATTCTGCACAGTACTGCTGGTATAAGCACAGTTAATAATACATTCTGCACAGTGCTGCTGGTATAAGCGCAGTTAATAATACATTCTGCACAGTGCTGCTGGTATAAGCACAGTTAATAATACATTCTGCACAGTGCTGCTGGTATAAGCACAGTTAATAATACATTCTGCACAGTGCTGCTGGTATAAGCACAGTTAATAATACATTCTGCACAGTGCTGCTGGTATAAGCACAGTTAATAATACATTCTGCACAGTGCTGCTGGTATAAGCACAGTTAATAATACATTCTGCACAGTGCTGCTGGTATAAGGGCACAATTAATAATACATTCTGCACAGTGCTGCTGGTATAAGCACAGTTAATAATACATTCTGCACAGTGCTGTTGGTATAAGCACAGTTAATAATACATTCTGCACAGTGCTGCTGGTATAAGCACAGTTAATAATACATTCTGCACAGTGCTGCTGGTATAAGGGCACAGTTAATAATACATTCTGCACAGTGCTGCTGGTATAAGGACACAGTTAATAATACATTCTGCACAGTGCTGCTGGCATAAGCACAGTTAATAATACATTCTGCACAGTGCTGCTGGTATAAGCACAGTTAATAATACATTCTGCACAGTGCTGCTGGTATAAGCACAGTTAATAATACATTCTGCACAGTGCTGCTGGTATAAGGGCACAGTTAATAATACATTCTGCACAGTGCTGCTGGTATAAGCACAGTTAATAATACATTCTGCACAGCGCTGCTGGTATAAGCACAGTGTGACAGAGTGACTGAGCGGTGACGTCACGGCAGAAGCAGGGACGGACAAACACTGACACCAGGCAAGTACTGCAGTTCAAGCGGCGTTGCCGTTTTTATTATTTAATAACACAAATAAATCAAAAGTTTAAACAAAAAGAAAACACTGCTCACAGAGCAAAATAAAAAGGTTTTAACAAAACAAATCTTGAACACAAAAATACAAACAAAGGTCAGGCTGGGCAGATTGCCTTCACTGTTCCTATGTTCTTTTAAATCAAGTCTCGCTCTCGCTCTGAACTCCCACAACACCCCACCCCCTGAGCTAGAGAGCTGCAGCCTTTTTATATCGTGGCCGAGGGGTTTAACTAGCTTGCAATTAATTATTCTATTACCCCTCGGCCACAATCTGCACGAGTTTATTAATTACTACGTGGACGGGGCTGCCCATCCACGTTACCAAACAATAACAAAACGTACGGCGCTCGCCGTCATATAAACAAAACAACCGGCGCTTCGCCGTCATAAATACAATACAATAAAAATAAATAAACAATACAAAATAAACACAGGGGCGGAGGGGGACCCCGCTCTAAAATAAAATAAACAAAACAATGTACAGGGCTGCTCGCCCTGTTACACACAGTTAATAATACATTCTGCACAGTGCTGCTGGTATAAGCATAGTTAATAATACATTCTGCACAGTGCTGCTGGTATAAGCACAGTTAATAATACATTCTGCACAGTGCTGCTGGTATAAGGACACAGTTAATAATACATTCTGCACAGTGCTGCTGGTATAAGCACAGTTAATAATACATTCTGCACAGTGCTGCTGGTATAAGGACACAGTTAATAATACATTCTGCACAGTGCTGCTGGCATAAGCACAGTTAATAATACATTCTGCACAGTGCTGCTGGTATAAGCACAGTTAATAATACATTCTGCACAGTGCTGCTGGTATAAGGGCACAGTTAATAATACATTCTGCACAGTGCTGCTGGTATAAGCACAGTTAATAATACATTCTGCACAGTGCTGCTGGTATAAGCACAGTTAATAATACATTCTGCACAGTGCTGCTGGTATAAGGACACAGTTAATAATACATTCTGCACAGTGCTGCTGGTATAAGGACACAGTTAATAATACATTCTGCACAGTGCTGCTGGTATAAGCACAGTTAATAATACATTCTGCACAGTGCTGCTGGTATAAGCACAGTTAATAATACATTCTGCACAGTGCTGCTGGTATAAGGACACAGTTAATAATACATTCTGCACAGTGCTGCTGGTATAAGGACACAGTTAATAATACATTCTGCACAGTGCTGCTGGTATAAGCACAGTTAATAATACATTCTGCACAGCGCTGCTGGTATAAGCACAGTTAATAATACATTCTGCACAGTGCTGCTGGTATAAGGGCACAGTTAATAATACATTCTGCACAGTGCTGCTGGTATAAGGACACAGTTAATAATACATTCTGCACAGCGCTGCTGGTATAAGCACAGTTAATAATACATTCTGCACAGTGCTGCTGGTATAAGGGCACAGTTAATACATTCTGCACAGTGCTGCTGGTATAAGCACAGTTAATAATACATTCTGCACAGTGCTGCTGGTATAAGCACAGATAATACATTCTGCAAAGTGCTGCTGGTATAAGGACACAGTTAATAATACATTCTGCACAGTGCTGCTGGTATAAGGACACAGTTAATAATACATTCTGCACAGTGCTGCTGGTATAAGCACAGTTAATAATACATTCTGCACAGTGCTGCTGGTATAAGGACACAGTTAATAATACATTCTGCACAGTGATTTGTGTTGATTGATGGTTTGTTGTTTTAAGATCTTCATTGTGAGTGCTCTCTCTCTCTCTAAGTGTCTGTTTCTCTGCAGGCGTCTACCGGTCGTCCCATGAGGTCATGCTGCGATTCTACAGCTTCTACAAGCAGGCAACCTGCGGGCCCTGCACAGCCCCCCGGCCCGGGTTCTGGGAAGTCTTATTTTGCAATGGTTTGCCATGTTTATTAATATGCTTTACCACACCTCGCTATTCCTTACAATCCTCTCCTGTGCTCTGCAGTGCTTTCACTGTGCTTTATTACACTGTGCTGTGCTTTTACTGTGCTTTTACAGGGTGCAGTGTGTAGGTATCAGGTTACAGGGTGTAGGGGGCAGGTTACAGGGTGTAGGGAGCAGGGTGTAGGGTTCAGGGTGCAGGGTATAGGGAGTAAGTTACAGGGTGCAAGGTGTAGGGTCAGGTTACAGGGTGCAGTGTGTAGGGGGCAGGTTACAGGGTGCAGGGTGTAGGGAACAGGGAGCAGGATGCAGGGTGTAGGGAGCCGGTTACAGAGTGCAGGGTGTAGGGGCCAGGTTACAGGGTGTAGGGAGCAGGGTGTAGGGGCCAGGTTACAGGGTGCAGGGTGTAGTGAGCAGGGTGCAGGGGGCTGATCAGGCTCTGTTGCCCCAGCAGGTCATCAACACCGTGCCCATGAATGAGAAGACAGCCTCCATGTTCCATTACTTCCAGCCTCTCTACAGTGTGATCCATGACATGCCCAGGCCTCCAGACACTCTCCTCCAACAGACCAGGGGTGAGGAGGGAGGGGACGGAGGAGGGATAGAGGGGCGGGAGGGAGGAGTTATTTAAACACTGTGTTCATGAATATCAAACTGTTTATGCATTTGTAAAACTGCAGCCTGTAGCAACACGCAAGCATTAACACTGCAGGGCTTTCCTGTGGGAGAGTGCTGTTAAAGTGAGCTGATATTGTCTCTTCCGAGGAGCACCTGGCTCCTTTATTCACTGTTACACAGGCTTTCTTTCTCATGAGTACAGGGAGCTTCGTGAGAACCACGACTTCTTCAAGACATTTTGTTGACACATGGCGCTGGTGAGACAGCACAAGGCGTGGCTCGCTCGCGTTTCTGTCCATTGCTCTGATCCCTGGACTACAGCGGGTCTCGCACTGTGTGGTAGCAAGCCTCCCGCAGGGAACAAAAGGAAATGATGATATTATTTTATATTGACTCTGCCCTCTGACCTGTGTCCTCTGCCCTGTGCCCTGTGTTTAGGTGAGCTGGAGAGCAGCGTGCGTGAGGAGTGGAGCAGAGAGAGTGAACCCCAGGGGAACGGGCCAGTGTGGGGGCTCAGCGGGCATCCAGGTGGGGGGGAGCGGGTGTGTTACCTTAGAAACTCTGGTTGAGGGCTTTAAGATGAATATCCTGATGAACTTCAGATCATATTTCTGGCAAGCAGCAGCCCATTTGAAGCAGTGTATACAGTGAATGCAGTGACAGTATTTTGCTCAGCAGTGTATACAGTGAATGCAGTGACAGTGTTTTGCTCAGTGTATACAGTGAATGCAGTGACAGTGTTTTGCTCAGCAGTGTCGTGCTGATCTCTCTCTGTGCTGTTGCAGACGGAGGGGCGGAGTTTAACCAGGAGAGTAACCATGTGACCAGCGACTCGGAGAGCGAGGTGTTCTGTGACTCCATGGAGCAGCTCGACCCGACAAAGGTACGCGAGGGGTCAGGGGTCATGTGAGGTCAGCTCTGTGTGGCAGTATCCCGAGTGCCTGTCACATGTCACATGACACATGACACATCCTGTATCTCCTAGAGACAATAACCAGCAGTAAGAAGAATAATGATACAATTTCACATTTTATTTGTATATTGAACATCTAGTAACACATATAAGGCTAGGTAATGCATTGATCTCATTTCTACAAGCATTTCCACAAAGCGTCTTTCTTCATCTTGTCAGGATGCTTTACTGCTGTGTCTAGTGCGTGTCGGTGGCTTCGTTTGTGTTTGTGTCTGCAGTCGGAGTCTGTTGCTGTCATCTTCTTGATGAAGTAGTTGGTAATAGAAGACGTTCCTCATGCTCTTTCACTGCATCAAGAGGACTGCTGACTGAACCAGACAGCTGAGCGGGAGAAGTGTGTCATGTGACTCAGCTTGCCTATATTGTGCAAATCCCAGCGCAGCTACGGCACTGATAATCGTAGCTTGTGATGAAACTTGATAAAAGCATTTATTCATTATTTTGCATAGTGCAAGCTCTAGAATATCATAAGGAGTCTGTCTGTGGTGTTTTTACATGTGCATTCTGTGGCTGTGGTTTCACAGTAGTGTGTCTGCTGTGAGGGTCATTCCTAGTGTCTCCCAGGCTCCAATTGAACCGCCTTGGGGGCCGGCGCCTGTCTCTCTTGCACTGCTATCTCCAGCAGGGGGAGCCCCAGAGTGATTCTTCAGCACCAGAGCGCCAGAGTCCTCTCAATCCTGTCGCTGTGGCAACACAGGCAGGGGCGGGCCAAGGAGGAGAGAGGGCAGGCCAAGGAGAGGGAGAGCCAATGAGGAAGATGGGAACTTTGCTGGATGGACGGCAGAGTCACTGGAGTGAGAGACGTGAGAATCTCCAGCTTGTTCAGTATATTTCAATAGGATTTCTGTGCTGAAAATATTGAATTTGATGCAGTTTGAGTGAGCCAGGTTGTGTGTTCTCATTTTAGACAGGTGTCATGTTGTCATGCACACTTCATGTACAAATCA